>JANHGL010011550.1:0-31845 GCA_024611195.1 Ceyx melanurus | reverse complement strand
CCCACCCCCCCCCCCAGCACCCCCCCTGTTTTGAGAGAAGGAGGTGGGAGGAGGGAAAATAAAAGGAAAAGAAAATGGGGGGGGGGAAGAGGGGAAAAAATAAAACCCATTGAGTTTAGGCAAATAAGGTTTGGTCTCTGTATCCTATTACAAAGCACTTTGAATATGCAAGACATCACACAAGACCAGTTATTCCAGTTACGACAAACTTAAAAAGAGGAAAAAAAAAAAAAAAAAAGAGAGGCATGTTTAGATTGTAATTTGTTAGAGCAAGAATCATATTTAAAACTGTCTTTTAAATTATTATTTTTTTTTCCAGCCTCACATTGTATCCAGCCTTTTTCTGATGTCTAGGGTTTGGTGTTTTTTTTTCATCGTTCTTCTTATTATTATTAAAATCTTTTCCATTGAGTTTAGGAAGACTGCTGCGAGCAACACATTTTCTGTATTTTTGTTCCTGTATCTCGGAGGAGAGTTGGCAGGGATTCTGTGGTTTGCAGTTACACAATATGTTATCATGTTTTTAATCACTAAATCATTGCAGCGGTTATAGATTTACAGTCTTGGGGTATTACGGAGAGGAGCAGCGCCGACTGCATGTGCGGGAACATACGAGAGCATGCAGCTAACATGCTCCTGAACTTTGCTTTCCAATCATTTCCCGGCCGAGCCGCGGCGGAGAGGAGCAGCCGCCTACCGCAGCGGGCGCTCCGGAGAGGAGGGGACGCCTCTTCCCCTCCACCTCCGCCCGCCCCACGGCCGGCTCGGCCCGGGGGAGGGGGGGGGTGGTGGCGGGGGGGAGGGGCCGTTACCACAGGGCCATTAGAAGTGTCCCTCAACCGCCCCTGTGCCGCCTCACTGGCAAAAAAAGCATCTCCCGACGCGCCCGCTCTTCAGGTGCCGCTGTCACCGCTACTGCAGGGAGCCCTCCGGCGGTCCCCGCCCCGCCTACGGTCCCCGCACAGACGGTACCGAGCCCTTGCAACCGTGTCCGCCGCGGTCGGAGCCCCCGGGCAGCTCCAGCAGGAGCTGCGGGAGGCGCTGGGCTGCCGCCCGCAAGGTGCTCTTCGCTAAAGTGGCCCAAAGACAAAAGCGGTGCAGAGCTCGCAGTATCTCCGTCATCATTTGGAGAAATATTCAGCCCCGCACTGGGAACACTCGAAGGTTTTTCGTTCGGCTTTTTTTTTTTTTTGCTGGTAAAAAAGAGACTCTTTCGACTGGCTTACCGATGATAAAAAGCGAGTCAAGATCTCCAAAGTGTTCCAGACGTCTCTGCCTCAGACTCGACTGGTTTAATTCTGCCTGATGTCAAGCTAAAAACCAGTGGGAGGATGTTAAGACGCCCGTTGCATGTAATCAGAGCTAATTATACTCTAAAGATACCAGTCACAAAGATTCTTGCTGAAGGGAGATGCTTTGCCTCTTCTCGTTAGGTGATTTTCTGTGCATTATAGCATAGGGAAAATTAATCCATGACAGAAGTGTAACCCTATTAAAACCAAGGCAGAGCATGTGTGGGTTTATAGCACAGAACTGCAGGCACACAGAGACTGCAAGCCCCGATTTATATCTACAATAAAGCTCTTCCTTTATCTACCTCCTGCTCAGGTGCCATTTTTCACTTGCTTTACATTTTTTCAAGGCATAACGTGGCTACCCTTATAAATTCAGATGAAACTGTACCCAGAGACGCTCCTCCTACTGAAATTGAAATTCCTTTAAGTTTCTCAGTTGCTCAAAAGTAGACTTTAATCTACCTATAACTGCTTAGGTAAGATTCTCACTGCTGAGCATCCTTAAGTAGTGTAAAGCAGTCATTCCCACACACTGCACACACTTTGGGTCAGCAGTGGCATAAAAGTTGTACCCACGAAGCACAGGAAAAGCCAAACACCAGTTTCACAGAGATAACTGACCCAGCTACAGCTTTGAAGCAAGAACTGGGTTTTGTTTTCATCAGTTGTTTGCATCTTGAGCCTTTTAGGGAAGTTGGTTTTTATGGCTTTTGTCACATGTAAAAACTCACTGAGCTTCAGGGGGAATCAACTACATAGCAGAGATAATTTTACTCTAAGAAACTAATATTTTGTAGCTACTGTAACTGAAGTACTTGGGTTTATTACTTTAGGAAGGTGTAGGTGTCTATCCCAATTAAACCTACTGTATCAGTGTTATATATTTTGGAGCACAGTCATGAAACAATGTTTGCATTGACCCTTGTGTTCTTGCAGGGGCCCTTTGACTCAGAAGTGCCCATATTGCCTTAAAAAAAAATTAAAATCCTGTTACAGTGGGCTATAGGAATAGACCTTCAAATTGCCCTGGAATTTCCCTTGAGAACAGAACATAAAAGTACAGCTGAAAGTAGATGAGAAATGCTCTTGCTTCCCAAATGTATGCTCAGAGCAAGACTTCCACATATCAGGGTTTATTTTCTTTTCAGAAATAGAGAAAAGAAGGTTTTAATATTGGTCCTTTGTTTGAAGAAAGTAATTCTTGGTTTTTTTTCTGCTGTACTCCCCATCACTAATTTGAATTATGTGTTCCATGGATTGTGTTTTCCATTATTTCAGTATTGTCCAGAGATTGGTTTGCTGTTTCTAAAATGAAAGGTATTGACTAAATATCTGCTCAGTTATCCAAGTCACTGACTTGGAAGCCATTCTTCTTGCAGCCTTCATAACACATCCTTCCACCCCGAGGGGTAAAACGATGGCTACCAAGTGATTACAATACTATATATTATATATTTCATACCATAGGAACTTTCACCTGAACTGTTTGTGTGGCTCACTGCTGAGAATGCCATGTGATCCAGTGGTAAAAAAGCCCTTATTGAAGTCATGTTAGAGCACTAGCAGTGCTGTGTAGAAGGCCACTTTTTCTCCTACACCATACCCCTGAAAATGTGGACTTGTGACAAATCCAGCTCCCCTCGGTGTCAATGTTAGAGAAAAAAAATGCTAGTCAATTCTCCAGGGAAGTGAGCATTCCTTCCTGATACTGAAGAAAAATGGACCAAATCCTTTTCTCTCTCACCATACTCTTAGAAAACCTCCAAACTGAAACACATCGTTCCTAATGTGCATTTAGATTTAAGTGCTTTTCTTCTGCCCTTCCTGCTTTACTTCCTTTCTGGTCAATTTTGGCCAGCACTTGATTGCATTTTGAACTCTACAACACACTAATAGTGGAGAAATTTTCCCCTTTGTTTATTTGAGGGAGATCCTATCTGAAAGACAGCTAGGATAGAAACAGAAGAATCCATTACAAGTCTCAAATGTACTTTGTATGGTTACAGTCCTAGAAATCTTTTCTAATTTCCAAGTGCAACATGTAGGGAAACATTCTCAGTCAACATAAAATTAAGTATAGCAAATTTACCACCGTTTGCTGCTACTACCAGAACATGGTATCAGAGCAAGATTATGGGAATCCTTGTCTGATGAATCTTCAGCCATCACTGCCTTACCTGACAGCAAGAATTTAAAACTTCTGTGTCATGGTTGAGACACTAAAGTACCAAATTCAGACCAATAAATTACATGAAGCTACACCTTTGAAACACCAGAACAAGAAAAACTTAATACTAGTGAAATTGCACCTACAAAAACCTAGAGCATCACCAAAAGAGGAATTTTTGTTTACGAGTCATTTATTTACACATGATTAATGTAAATAATGACAAGGTTTCCAAATCATTATTCTTCTCAAAATCATTCAATGCTCTCAAAGATGCCAATGTAGCCAAAGTGCAGAAAGCAAGGGAGAATGTGTGAGTAAATTTGAAATACCAGGCAGAGCAATCCAGGGAACCTTGTGCTTTCTGTTGGTTCAGGTGGTGAAAGACCCTACAGTCAAAGGCTGCCAAAGCAGAACATTTTGTGAACACTGATTTGAATTTACAGGGGTTTGAAGTGATGTCATTTTAATTTAGGAAACTGCTTCCTGGAAGTTGCTTAGACAGGAGTAAAATAATGAAAGGTATAGTGCTGTAAGACAGAGACTGAACAGAAAAGCCTGAAAGATTTACAGCAAAGAGTGAAACACAGGAGGTATGGAATTAGATTATTCTTCATACTCTCTTTTGTTTGAGGACATGGATTTAATGGCAGAACTATTTCATGTTTGAGTTGGAATTGCAGCCAGAATACAATCACTTACTCTTTTCCCCAGACAGGATGGAATTAAATTGGAACAGGGTTGTTTTGTTTTTTTTTTTTATATGGACTGACTGCTCTGGTGGAATTTTCCCATCCTCAAAATTATGAGGAATATACAATTCCAATTTCAAAATTTCTATTGGCAGTATTCTTCAGCTGGAAGAAGGTGATATAAAAGTGTTTCTAAATCGAAATAAGGTGTCTAAAGACCCCACAGCAATGCATTTCTTTGAAACATTGTCAAAAGCATGAATTCCATACTTCTCTTTCCCATTTTTTTTTTTTTTTCAAGTTTGGCAAATGGAGTAGAGATCTGAAATATGAAAACAGCACAGCTTGGCATTCAGCACATAAAAATATCAGGAAATATACTCAGAGTTTTAGACCAAACTAATATAGCAGCAATACCTTCTGCATCTATGAAGACCTAACTGGGTAGATATGAAAATCCATATGAGTGAGACAAATAATCATTAACAAATATGTATGAAAAAAGATTTATATAAAATATAAAAAAAAGATCATTTAAATACGCTCTGGGGGTTTCTCTCTTCTCTGAGGCACATGTCAACAGCACTATTTTGCAACTAAATCAAGCCTGCTTGTTGAAATTTAGATTGTTGACACTAAAATCTTCTTGTTGAAACAAAATGATTTAGCTTTAAGAATTAGCAAGATCCAAGAAACTTCTAGTAAATATTTCCCTTGCAAGACAACCTTGTATGTCGTGATTATATCAAACTTTTTCCTGCCTTATACAAAACGTAAAGAGTATTTTCTCTCCAGGGACAAAGCTGGGTTTTTATTTGCTTGAAGTGATGGGTGAAGAGAGGCAAAAAGACACTCTTGCTAATGCTAGAAATAGAATCCAGGTCGTGCAGCACACTGAACCCTTCTCTAAAGTGTGTGTACTACTTTCCTGAAAATTGGGAAGTTGGTGGGAATAGCAACAGTGTAATGAAAGCAAAATTGGCCTTCTTTGCTTCATACTGGGAATTTGCCTACTTGCCAAGAACCCAGTGTTTTCAAGGACATTTAGCTCCTCCATCAAGGACTTCTATCAAAGTCCAAACAGGTTAATCAGCGTGAAGAAGAAAGGAGGAGTGACGTGATGTCACTGATCTGTAAGCAGATCTCGGCCTCAGAACTAATATTATGGTTTCAGGCTTTTAAATGAGCAAAAAAAAAAAAAAAAAAGAGATTCCTGAGGCTGTGATTGCCCAGTGCAGCCATTGAGGCCTATGCAGAGTGAGTGGGTTTCAAATCACCTGCTGGAAGCCAGGACCTCAGAGCTGTGTGGTGCAGTTGTGTCATGGAGTCTGCTTTATGATATTAAAAAGCTACTGAAGTCTCCTGCCAATAAAACCATTAGATAGATAGTAGCTGCATTTCCAAAGGTCTGCAAAATGTCTGGCTAGACAAAATGGACAAATAAATACTCTTTTTTTTTTTTTTGCATTAAGTGGCACCTGTGTGTACATTTACATATTTGGGCCTGTTGTTTCCTTTGTAAGGTAAACCAGGTGCATCTTTAAACAAATCCAATGTTTTTGCACTACTGAGCAAATCCACAGGATCCAGAGCCTGCAACAATTAGTTTTACTCCTCTTTTTTCATGCACACTAGTAGAAATGAGAAGTTAACAGAGGTATTACTCAGAAAGGGACTAGAGCATCAATTCCCTTACCTATACATTGCCCTGGGGACTGTATGTGGCTTATAAACTTTAAAAAATATACTTAAAGATTTGCTTTACTTATATATAATGCTGAATATTCTTCCCTGTCCCTGTGTCAGTCAACACTCTTTGGAAACACAGATCTTAGTCTATGGCTGGGTGCTGGCAACTACTTCAGTAAATTTATTGTCAGTTTATTGACAATACCTTGAACAATTAACTTCTCTTTTTAATGGCACTTTGCACATAGGTGGATGAATGCAATGCACCCAGCTGTCCCCTCAGGGGCCAATAGAAGAAGGTATTGATGGATGTATTCTGTGTTTCAACTACTGAGACAGTTGCAGTGGATTTATGGAGGGTAGAGCAGCTCTTATTTTAGCAAATTAACAGCATTGTCGGTCCTGTGCAAGTAATTAAGTCTGGGTATATTTGGACAAAGTTTGATCTTCCTCTAATTGGGGTAGCAGGATTGGAGTCACTGTGGAGGTCAGAGTAGGGGAAGCAGGACATCATAAAAACTATAGCAAGAGACAAACAACTCGTGTGATTGATTTTAAATCCAGAAACAAACGCGTTTTTCCAAATTTTGTGAACGGATAGTCTAATATATTTAAATTTGCAGACAAATCCTCCCCTGTGACACCTTAGCAGAAAAATTTAAGCAGCAGCTTAGCATTATGAAAGACAAATCTGAGTGACAAGCGTGGCTCCCCGAGGAGGAGAAACCCCTTCATCCCAGTTTGCACCATTCAAAGCTCTGCTGTCCAGCGTGTCTGGCAATTCTGACTGCAAGATCACGGGATTCTGTCAGAGTTCAGAACCTAATTTTGTTTTAAATCACATCAGAACCCTTGGATGCAAACCATCTGGTGCTAACTACTTGCCATACCTCAAAGCATTAAATTCCTCCTGTTGGACAAGGAGCAAACAGCACAGCTCAGTGTTGATTGAACCTGTAATCTTCCCTTGCCACGGGCTGCTGTGGAATAGGTGATAACACTGGACCACAGGTACTAACTACTTGAGTGACAGCAACTCAGTGGGTCATCCAAAACAGCCTCTTTGCTAAGTTGGAGGAAATCAACTTATGCAGAGGCCACATCTTATCTTGGAAATGTGCTCAAAGACATTCATTAATCAGAATCCATGAGAGAGACAGGGAAGCTACATACTGGTCTGGTGAAAGCAGCCAAGAGATGCCAACAGCCTGCTTTTGCAGAGCATACAACACCTTTAATTAGTGCCAAGTTCTGGTGTCCTGCAAGGTTGGAGATCCCATATACAAGCTCATGAAAAAAAAACCCCTTCTATTTATTTTTTTTGTTATGGTTTTCCTGCCTTTATTGTAAGAAAATGCCACTTGTCAGAAAAGGGAGCGAGGAAGTGCCAGAGCTTCTAGCAGCTGAGAAGTGCTCTGTAACAGAGAGGGGAAATCAAACAGAATGTTTCTGAGTGAAGAAACTACACTTACTGCTAACAATCTTCTGTCTGACTGACAGGAAAAATGGGAAGAAGTGACAGTACTTATATTTTAAATCGGCCTCAGGGAACAATTTATAGTGAAGATGCAGTATCTTTTGCCATGAAAATCAGAATAACTCTGTTTTCCACAACAGGCAAATGTCCCATTCAATTAATCGATGTTTTGAGGGGGAAAATGATTGTAGAGACAAAAATACAGCTAAAGAACCTCAGCATTCCTGTCTTGCAGCAGTGCCTGGGGTAGCCCAGCACCTGTGAGCAGGCACTGGCACACAGCTATGGAGGTCACAGTGCTGACTTCATTTCCCAACTTCAGGAAAGCAAAAGCCTACATGGATGTGTCACTATCTGGTGAGTTCAGGTCGATGGAAACATCACAATCACTTTCAGAAGAGTCTGAATTTCATGTTTGGCTTTCAAATAAAACAGTAACCCACATTTCATGAAAAGCTGGAAGAAATTTTCCCAGGGTTTCAGAACGCAGCCAAATCCAGCTAGAATGGCACCTCAGACGAATGAAGGAGAAAAGTAAATCCCTGGAGACCCTCATAGATTGAATTAATTTTTAAAACACTCACGTCCTGGTTTTTAGGAGTAAACAGCAACTACAGTTCCCATTAAAACTCAGAAAATGAAAAACATGCTTATTCAGCAGAAGAGCAGTAGAAGGCAAGCTACTTTCCAATAACATGACAGACAGATATAAGGAAATATTTTTCATTTAAGTGTTCACATGCCTTATCTGCCCATCAGAAAACGTTTATATGAGCATAATAGAGGTATTTCCATATCTCTCAATATTTCCATTACATTATCACAGCTGTCACATGGAAACTGCCTGCAACAATTAAGTCTTTGCCTAAGAATCTCCCCCACCCCGGGCTTCTCAATTCAACTGTGATTTGAAAGTAATACAGAGAAATTTCACCTTAATAGTAAGGCTTAAATGCTGAAAAATTGCAATACTGAGCATCAAAACTAGTCTATAAGGGAAAAATTATACAAATGGTTTCCTTATTGGATGAACCAGCTGTTGACTGGCAGAAATAGGTGACTGGCAAGGCAGAGATTTTAGAAGACTAGGGATCTGCACATTGTGGATTTTGATGTGGACATGGAGTTATTTTGAAGAAATAAATATTATTCAAGTGCTTGTTAAAAACACACATGTGAATGCACATCCTGGGTGTAAACACCTGCTAAGACTTACTTTTAACTTTATAATGAAAAAAAATACTTCTGTGAGGCAAAAATTTGATTCTGGAATTAACAAAATCTTTTACATGTGTAATAATCAAAAATAGCTAACCTGCAGTATTAGATAAAAACACTCAAACTTTCTATTTTGACATTACATCATAAACCATCAAAGGGGAACTGGAACTTCTGAAGTCAGGGCACTTTCACTTTCAAACAGACTATTAGCTTTGTCCATTTTTGAACAGCCCGGTTTCAGATTCCAATAGCACTTAACATAATTCTGTATAATTTCAGATTCACTCTTGCTAAAAGGTTTGCTGTTTTTCTGTCTGACACCCAGAAATGGAAAGGATTGAGCACATGACTGAGAAATGGTGTCTCAGTCACACAAGTGACAGAAATGTATCTTGACTTCTCTGTCCTTTCTTCTTGACACTTGGTAATGAAAATCCTTTTATCTGACAACAGAAACCTCAAATTACATTCATTTGCATTATAAAAAGGGGAGGGTGAAAATTATTGTGAACACAAAGTTCTAAAAAGACCAACCACCATAAGCTGGCTTGTCCAAAAATCTGAGAGATACACAGGAGGAGATGAAAAAGATTCTGGGGAGGAGGGAACTGTTCCCATCACATTCAGAGGTGACATCAGCACAGAATGAGGTAGATCTTGAGATGGAGTGGCAGAAAGCATGAGTGGGTCTGGATTGTCATCCTTCTCTCCCCATGGTGCCCCCCATAATTAATATAGCCTAGCTCATTAGATCACAAAAGGATTGCTAAAGTCTTCCCTTAACAGTCCCTCCCTCTAGGCCTGTTAGATTCCCCACTGTCTGATGATGCTGAGGCAATTAAATAATCACCATCAAGTTCTGAGGAAGCCACAGATAAAATCCAGATAAAAGGCACTAGGATGTCCTTGACTTCTGCAGGAACTGAAAACTCCATAGGACAAACTGAGATGTTAAACCCAACCCTTCATCCCACAGAGAAAAATAAACAGGAAAAATAAGGAAAACTGGGGGAGGAGACTTCAAGTTAAACGTTACCTGGTCATTTTGGATCAATCCTTGCTGCATTTGACAGTGTTTTACTGGACTCCAGCCAAACTTGGGACTGTTTTCTTCTGCCCTCTCAGCCACGTCATGTTTTGTATAAGCTTTTAAATTCCCATTTGTCTCCTCTACCTTTTTCTCCCCTTTGTATTACATTCTTAGAATTATTTTCTCCCATGGTCCCTCAGTTACTCTCTGCCATGGAGTGCTTAAGAGAACTCTACCCAGCTAGATAAGATCTGCATTTTCCAGTACCCATTTATCATCTCTTTTCAGGTACTCATCTTGAGGGGTTTTTTTTCCCCTTTCAGTTCTTTTATAAATACACAGTCACTATCTCAGAGTCCCCTTTGCCCTGGTGCAGGCCCTTGGAACACAACAGTATAGAATATACAATATAATCCTAGACTATAATACACACACACACAGTACCAGTCACTAAGGTGCTGCTGAAGTACTAAATTATAACCAGGGTGCAAGACAGCAGAAGGAAAAGTGTAAATACTGCAAAATATTTCCCAGGCCCTCAAACAGTAAATGAAATCCTGAAGGAAAACAGCAGAGAAGCAAAAATGTTACACCCAGAAAGTGATAAAACAGCAAATTATATCAACGGAAAGAATGAAAATATTTCCCATGGCTTCTAGTATCTAACACATCAGGTCCCTTAACCAACAATTGATTAACATTTGTTAGGCATGGGTGAAAACTGCAAAGTATTGATCTGAATTAGAAACTTCTCACCTCAGATGAAAAGATACCCGAATTTGAATCAAATGGAGGAAATTCAGTGGAGCACTCTTGCAATGCTCTGATCAATGCTCTGCTTTGCTGCACCAAATAGCTGTTTAATAGAATTATCCTTTAATGCCTGTTTAAAATCATAGCAGATTTAATGGAGTAGAAACAGGGGATGGAATGAGAATGAACACGAGAAGCAATGCACACAAAATGAACAGTTTCAGACAGACTCAATCAAGAGCATAAACATAACCTTAAATATTATTAAACTTGTGTCTTGGGTCATTGGTGCCACAATTACATCTGTAACCAGGTGGGACAAGGGCTGGACAAGAAGGTTGGAATGGCTTTTGCACAATGGATTATTCAAATGGCAAACCTGGCTGAGTGCAGGGTGGGCAACTTGCCTTCCTTTGAAGCACCTTGCATGTGCCAAGAAGAAGAGAAGATTGGACTTGATGGATCATTGGTTTAATGGAGCATGGCAGATCCTCCTAAAAACTGGTGGAGGGCACTGTTCCAAACACAACTTTGGGATTGAAGATATTCCTCCCTATAGTAAAAAAAAATAAATTACAAGTTGCCTGATTTCTGTTGAAGTTATTTTTACATAACCTGATTTTCTTAGTGCCACACTGATTTACAGATGACCTCAGAATGATGATAATTAATTATGAGACTGAGTGAGGAGAAAAAGAGCTATTCTGAAATCTGAAAGTGGTGTTGGTGAATTATTTTACATGTCACATTTCCAGCTTGCTTTGCTGGAACAAGATCATGTGAGAAGAGGCTGTTTTTCCCAAACTGCCATGTAAACAAGTCAGTAAGGTGTTAAGATCTGTGCAGCTGAGAACTGTGGTGGTCTTGTGACACAAGACTCACCTCAAGCTAAAAAGAAGGGAATAGTCTCAGGAAACCAGAGATACAATTCAGGGATCCCTGTCTTTATTATCTTTCAGCAAATATAATACCACAAACCTACTTAGCTGAGCCATAAAGCTTCTTATCAGAATTAATCCAAAATTAAGAAATAAAAGCCATGTAAACCTTTTTACAGGAAAAAAAAACAACAGGGCTGGAAAGGCTTCTCAGAATTACATCATGCTCCTCTGTCTTCTTTGCAGCAGGTCCACACCCTTAGAGAAAGGGCCAAGCAGTGCATCTAGTGTGGTTGTCTGGCTGCCAGTGCTACAAAATCCTCTCCCTAAATTTACAGGGACCTGTCTGGAAAGGAATGGAGTGTTTTACCAGCTTCTCTCTCCTCTGTTGGTGGAAAGCTATCACAGAATCTTACCTCTTTGCCCAAATAGCTTATTTTCCATGGCTGGTCCCCTGCTGAACACCCTTGTTGTGGTCTAGTGACTACACACAGCAACACAGCACCACACAGCTGATGTGCACATGGCAATTTTTCAGGGTTCAAGCTACAAGCTCTCACAGTAATAAATGCAAATAACCTTTAAAATCAAGCTGCCAACAAGTCAGTTACATCATGATTATGAAATTACTTCAGAGTGCAAGTGAACATCCTACAGTGAGCAGTAGTAAGATCAAAGGAGACTATCACACTGCCTAACTTGGGGCATCTAATTTAAATAACAAATTAAGAGTCTGTCTTCCTAGTTCTTTAAATATCAATGATGAAAAAGAGCAGTTCTTCCAAACAGTCACTCTAAATGACCACACTGGGGATTATAAGAAGAGCTTTCCAATTTACCCACCTATGTTTGGTCCTTAAAGTCAGATGGTGCATTGTAGGCAGGAAGGTGAAGCCCTAAAAGGAGCTGAAAATCCTTGAGCTGACAGAGGATATGACTTTGTCTCAGAAAAAAAGGAGGTGGGAGAACTGCACAATTTTGTGAAACAGAAGTGCCAAGGTCGCTGTATTTTAACATGGATTTTATGTGAGGTCATAAGAGGACTACCAGAAGTAATTTATAACTGCCAAGACTGAACTTATCAATCTACCTTGGTCCTTTTACTGACACATTTGTTCCTTGAAATAGGAACAGAAATAAAGCCAGAATTGAAAGACTGAGTCACATTGGGTCCAGAGCTCCCATTCCAAACAGTTTATCATCTTCAATACAGTGCCAAACATGTTTTAATTTTTCACAAGATAAAACCAGCTCAAATCAAAAATGTATGTTACTCTTGATACTTCTGTCCTCTCATGTCCTTTCCTTTTTCCTTCTTTATAAAAAGCATAGATACACTTTTTGATATATATATGTCATATATTAACTTATGCAGAGGTTTTAAAGGAACAATTCTGTTTGACAGCCTCTGAACTGTCAGCTTCACAATGGCCTTGTTGGGAAGCACAGCAATTAAATTGGTAATTTTGTGTTTTGTTTTTAAACAAAAGGGAGGAATTTAAAAACATCGAAAGAGGTCAAAGGCTATCAGAGAGAATAAAAACCAGTCACTGCCAACAGTGCTTGAACTTCAGCCATTACTAAATCAGACAGAAAAACATAAGTTTTGGTTTTCCAGCTTTATCTAGGTTTTTTCTACATGATCACAGTCCTCTTAGAAGCATATTAAGTACTTTGAGACACCAGCTCTGCTAGATTCCAGTGCTGAAAGTTGTTTTTTAGATGCTCAAAGGATTATTGTAAGATTTGTTCTGATCCCTATCAGTTTTGGACACTTCCTTGGGAGAAGGATTCAAGGAACACATAGATAGATGACAGAAGGAAGGTGAAAAAGAATTGTGGAGATCATCTTCTAGTAGAAAAGTCAGGAAAATGCTGATTGCAGCTGGTTGAACATTTGCAGGGCATCTGGCAGCTTCAGACAACTGAAAGCTCAGCATCATTACAGCAAATCCCAGGATGGAATATAACTATTTTGTTAATAGTGAAAGATCCAGAAACATTTTGGCCATTTCTACTTACATCTGATAATTAAAAACAAGTTTCCAATCACCAGGTTGAAAAAAAATCATGAAAATTCTGGCTTCAGACTATTTTATAAGCTCTTCAAAAGACTTGAGTACTCCTCAGGGGCAATTATTTCCATCAGACCACTCAGATGCAATTTTTTAAGTCCCAGTGTATGGCTTCTAATAGAAAATTATATAATATTTGCAAACTAAAACATTTTCTTTTCTGGCTGTTTGAAAACCTCAGTCTAGGATGCTAGTTGCCATTCTCTGCCTTGAGCTACAGAGATAATGTACCTGGATGGCATTTAGACAGGCAGAAGAAAATTGTCCTGCTTCAGATTTCATCTGAACATAACAGCATGTGGAGCCAATCCTATGATTTTTAGCTTCAAAACACCATTTTTCACTAAGAAAGAGCTCCTGTCCTCATTGTTTACACAAAATAAACAAGAATTTATAGCAGTAACAAACACAGATTTGCTTAATTGGAGATAAGATTTATTCTCACTTCAGGGGCTACATAGGTAAATTTGAGTCTAGTCTAGAAAAACCTGGAGCAGGAAATAACATTTTAAAGCCTATTGAAAATTAGGTTTTGCATAAAACTAGTCCCTCTCTACTTGCCTGTTATAGAGCATCCATACCTAAAACACATCACACCTACATCTGCAGATGACTAGCTTAAAAATAAACAATTTATCTTAGTTTTTTTTTCAGGAACTATTTTTTTTTCCTGCTTTAATTTTTTTTTTTTTAATTTTTTCTTTTTTACTTTGGATAAATCATTTTGCATTCCATTTTTCATCTTTTACCTAGCTCCTTACCAGGTCTTAGGTACAAAACTGCCTACCCTTAGCTTTTATTTGTGCCTAACCTACAGAAGTTGCTCCATCACTCAATGACCCCTCTCCAGCCAACAAGGAGAATGAGAAAAAGCAAAGAAGACTCACAAGGTCCAAATGAGAACTGATTTGATGATCCAACAAGATCTTATTAATAATACTACCAGTATAATGCATACAAAGTTATACTCAACCCAGTAAATGCATGGTGGTCACAACAAACAGAAAGGCAGCCATTAGAAGCAGAATGATGGACAGGCTTCTCCAAGGATGAGAAGGAAAAGGAAAAATAGCAGAACCAGTTAGAACCTCCCCCTTCCCAAACTTTTCCCTTTATACTGTTCCTGGGATGGGCTCCACCTGTAGCCAACTCAGCTCAGCTGCCCTGACTGACTGGAAACTTCTCAAGGCCTACAGAAGATGGCCAGCCTAGTATTCTAGCCTAGTGAAACCAGGATAAAAGCTCCTTCTGTTCATCTCAGGCTTGCAGTGTTTAGCTCCCTCCACCCTGGGGATACCACCCTTAGCCAAAGAATCACAGAATAATCATGGTTGGAACTGCTACACTTGTGAGGAGTAACACAAGCAATGCTGAGCAGGCAGCTGCTTAGCAAAGCCTGGGAGTAAAGAATGAAAAGAACACCCAAGTCTATCTGAATTTTATGCTCCTTAAAAAATGTTTTAGTTTTAAGTCTTTCAACATTCTGCAAGTATTTGCTCGGGAGTGGTTGTGTTGCCATATGTACAGGTGTTTAAAGCTGACACAGTGCTTTACTTTTTCCAAAGAGCTTAAAGAACATCAGTAATTCCTTTGGTGTTACCCGCTACTGAAAATGTTAAGCAAAATCTAAGTTCATAACAGTTTAGGGCCAGATCATCATCTCCATGGCAAAAAAAGGCTTGAAATTGCTTTCAAAAGCAATCCTATCTGGCAGCTGTACAGAGAAGGTGATCACTTCTCCTTACAGCAGCCAGAGAACCCCCCGAAAAGGCATAAACTGTGACAAATAAATAACAACCTCCTTGTCACAGGGCATGCAGGGTCCTGGGAGAGGTGGAAAACGCTAAGCAAAGTGGTAGCTTTTCACACTGATGATATCTTGGGCACAAACTAATAGCCACGTCTGAAATCCCTGATGATGGAAGTGGAGGTAACAAAGAAGATTGTGGGTAATAAGCCAAGACAGTCACATGAAGAGGTTGCCTCGTGAGTTGCCTGCCTTGCTCCCTTCTGCTTTCTGAATGTGTTTCTTTGGAGCATGCAGGTAAACAGGGTTACATCCCCTGATGCTGCACGTGCCTGAGAATGCCTCTTGTCTTCCATTAACATTAGGTTTACTACAGCTTTCAGGCCCCAGGGATTTATGAGAAGCTTGCCCTCATCTGTGCAGCTCTGTGCAGACAGGGAATAGGAGGTCTCAAGGGCTTTCCTTTTTATTAGAACAAACCCATCAGTTTTATGAGCTCTTAAGTAAAGCACTGGCAAAAGGCAAAATTGTTGATAGGAGCCATGCGTTCATCTTTATCTCTGCATGAGAAATTAACTTATTCTCATTAATTTTCAAGGATAAAAAAATAACTTTGACATACATTTGAAATCAGAACAGGCTGGGGGTAGGGAAAATAAAACATTCTGTGTGAGAGAGCTGATCTCAAACGACTGAAATGTTCATTTCTCATTCACCAGTTCACAGCTCAGGAAAACATATTTGGGTCATTGCCCAGCACCTTTTGCCCTGAATTTGGGTTGCCCATCTTGCTGCTGCATTAACAGCCACTGCTCTCTCCCAGGGCATGCTTCTGGGAATTGAGTTTTGTATTGTGATTGCAATAGCAGTAAATACAACTGGTCTTTCAGATGATCAAATACTGAATGTGTGCAGTTCACTCCACTTAGTGCTGGCTGCTTTTTAAATGGATTTTCTCTCCTGCCTTTTTAGGAGTCTGTAGGTTGGCCAAGTGTGATGAGAGTTTCTTAGACTATGGAAAATGCATCTTAATATACATCCATTACTAGCCTACAAAGCAACTTATAAATTATGCATTGAACTTTCTTACCTAGGAAACTATTCAATGACCAATTTAAGATAATAAAGCATAGCGGGGGTTGATTATAGGGTACAACATTTAAGTGAAGATCTGCTTTGCTACAATAGAGGTCTCAGAAACTGTACAAGTGTAGGACTAGGTACAATTCCAGCCATCAATTCCATTCTCTGAGATCAGGTCTAATAACTCCCACAGATACTTGTATATCCTGTTCAAAGGTATGTCCGAGCAATAAGGATTTCACAGTTCTGTAAATAATCTCCTGTAGTGCTAAAATGTAGTTAGAAATTTATTCCTAATATTTAAGAATTTTTTTTCCATTGCTATAAAGAAAGTAGTTGAATTCCTGTTCTGTTCTTGATGTCATGGAGAACAGCAGTTGGTCACCATGCTTTTATGGCAAATTTTTACACATTTGATGTCACTCATCTTTCTCCACATCTTCATTTTGCCATGCAGAAAAAAATCCTGCCTGGGAAAGGGTAAACTGAATGGTTTTGGCCAGGAGGCTAGAACTAGATGATCCCTTCCAGGTCCCTTCCAGCCCAAACCATTCTAAAATGCTGATATCCAGAACAGTTAAGATAGGTTTTTCAGAATAATAATTTCAACTCCTCCCCATTTCTGAGAAGAATTGCTTGCTGGGGAACTGTAGCATTGCCTCTTTCTTCCTGTTCTGCCACAGCTGTTAGTGATGGGCTGAAATAATGTCACTTGTCCTGATAACAAGAAATGCTGATTTCCTCGCCACTGTGAAGGAAAACAATAAGTTGTTTTAAGATAATATTTGCCTCTAACCACACTTAGACAATGCACTGAATTTCCACTGAGAGGCTAAACTAACGCTTTAAACTGGGCTCTGTGGGTTATTTATAGATCCTCTGCTGGCTGCTGATAATGATCCTCCTCAGGCTTAAGTCACAGGCAGAATAATCCCCTGAATTCAAGACCTTTTATTAATTGTTCATGTATTTTGGCTTTGTGGGAGGAGAGCTCTGTCCACCTGCATGCTTGGATTCTATTAACAAAACACCTCAAACAGCGTTTTGTGCTTTTCCTTACTTCAAAGAACAGGAACCTGGAGTACTTTGGCTCCTGTAGACATAATCCCAAGAAACTGCACAAGTAACAGGGACTATCTTGAAAATACACTTGCTCAGAACCACCCTTTGCTGTCCCTTGCATGCCCACAGCTGCCACAGCCCAGTGCAGTTGTCTCAAACCATACTGTCAAATGGCTGTGTTGTCTGAGGTATCCAACACTGTAGAATAGGAAATAATTCTTTTCCTCTTTTTTATTTCACTATTTTAAAATTAATTTGGTCAGCAACAAGTACTATTTGGATAATAGGAAGGAACCTAAAGGTCATTATTCAGAAAGGAACAGACACAGAATCATAGACTCATAGAATCCTGTTGGTTGGAAGAGCCCTTTAAGATCAAGTCCAACTGTTAACCCAGCACTGCCAGAACAAATGCTCCCTCTCCTCTAATGTGTCATTGGGAACAAAGAAGCAGTGAATTGGAGCAGAGTCTTGCAGTCTTCACAAGGGAGGAATGATGAAGCCTTCACAGTGCAGTTTCTTTTACCAGCCTCACTGGAGTCTTCTCCCTGATATCCTCCCAAACAGAGCAGTGCAAGTGCTACATGGACACTTGGGAGAGTTACAGAGGAGAAGTAATACAGTAAAGTTATTAAAGCCAATTATTAACAATGCTTTGCAAATAAGAAGTTTCAAAATTTTCACAGAATCACAGTAGTATCAGGTTGGAAGAGTTCTCAAGGATCACCTGGTCCAACATTTCTTGGCAAATCTTATGTCAACAAACTTTGTTAGAGGATCAAGTCCTACATTAAATGTAGGAAACAAAGTACATTTAATAAATTGACCAGAAGCTACAACATACCAAAAGCAAAGCACTGTATTAAAAAGCAGATCAGAAGGTGGAGACCAAAAGCTCCTGGGAGGTACTGAGTTCACACAGTGTGTGGGGGAAGTTGAGAAAGCAGATTTTCAGATAATAGTGCAAGGTATTTTAATGTCACAAGAGCACAGCAGGAAACAGAGATAACGATCATGAAATCCTCACCTTATTTATTGTGCCATGTGAGCTCCTGTCCCCACAGCAGAACCAGCCCCCGAGGGTACAGAGAGGACTTTGCCAAAAGGGCTTGTCTTTTAATCTGGGAGCTCTTTGGGGTGCAGTTGGTGGGGGCAGGCAGCAATGTGTGCCTTCTGATGTCTGTGATTTTCTCCCCTTGTGAAGATCCCGAGTTCTGTATTCAGATGATTCACAGAGCATTCCTTGCACCACCAAAACCTGCTAGAATGCAGCTCCATGCAGGAAAAGATGTTTAAAATTAATGTCTAATAGCCCATGCCTGCCATACAAGAACAGATAAAAAGTTCTCATGAGATTCCTTTAGAGAAACATCCTTCTAAAGGACCTGAGGAGAAATCTCTTTGGGTAAACTCTTTAAAATTCCATTTAAAATTAGGACGTTGCACTACCCGATAAAAAGACAAAGAGAAAAGTTCTATTTGTTAGATTTGCTGATAGGCAGAGTACCTATGGAAGTTTCCTTACAGTCTCCCATAAAAGCTGAAGCAGGGAAGAGCCTGGGTTGTAAACTGGGGTGCTTCTGGTATGAAGTGGGGGGTGCAGGGCTGGCAGAGGGGTGCACACCTGCCGTGGGAAGGCTTGGAGGCAGATGGAGGATGCTGGGGTACCCTGCAGTGTCCTGTCAACTTAGCTACAGCCTCTGTGGAACCTTAAAACACACTCCAATTTCACTCCATTTCTGTATGGAAAGCAGAAAGCCCACCTGTGACACAATAATTCCTGGAGAAATATATATTTTTTTTAATCCTTTTTTTTTTTTTTTTTTTTAATACCAAACAGCAACATTTTCCCTGAGTAACAGCAGAATGAAATTCTCACAGCAGAGAACCCCATCAACCTTACACACTGGCAATGTCAGCAGTTCGAATTTAATAGAATTATAAACAGTTGGAAATGGACTTTTCTGATAAGAACTGCTGGAAATTCTGAACAGAGGTGTTGCTGTTAGTCTTCAAAGCAGTGCTCACCTGTGCAGGGGGGAGCACAGAGGTGTATGTGTGTGTATTTACCTGGAATAAACACACTTTCTCTTGTTCATTCTGCAGAATGGAAGATGGTGGTTTCCAAAGGCATTTGAGAGAACAGGAGGAGTGTTTAGAATAACTAAACAATGGAGACTGAGAGTGTTTGAGCAGATGATCCACTACAAATATTCTGTCCAGTGTACCCAGTACAGCAGTGTATGGCTACCAGCTGACCAGATGCTTATGATAAATAAATGAAAAAAAAACAATAAACCAACAAACATATTTGTAACCACCTTTGTTGTGTCCGTGTGAGTTTCCTGATGCTGATAAGGATGAAAAGGAGTCACATAACCAACTGCCTCATTTGATTTGGAAGAACAAAGCTAGCAGCACTACAGCAAACACAAAATTCATTATTCGGTCACAGCTTTGCAAAGCATCTGCAAAATAAGTAAATAAATAAAACCCCAGAGATTTTGTTAAAATTCTCCAAATGAGCCTACAAAACAACACTTACCACAGAACTTCATTAAAGCGAATTAATGACATAATGTCTCTGTGTTTACTTCTTCAGAACAATTACTTGAGGCAGGAAATCTTTAGATAAAAACCACTAATGATGCTAAGTCTCCTATCTAACCTCCTTCCCGAAAACATTACAGTTAATGATGACAAATTCTTTCCTTTTGTATCATAATAAAATTCAGTCTTTGTATGTGGTTCAATAAGAACAGCAGATGATTTGGCCTCCTTCTTTCTGATTTCAAATTTAAACTGCTAATCAACTTAGACGTTTACAAAGGTGGAAAAACTTTTCTTTTGTTGCTGCAGTTTTTATTTGTTCTGAACTGGCAATAACTAGCAGATTAATTTTAAATAAAGACAGCAAATTCAGAAGTTCTGGGGCCCTGCATGGGCTCTTCTCTTTCATAGGCTGCAGAGAAAAAGAGACAAAACTACAAGATACAGTCAGAAAGAGCAGGACAGCCCAGGAGGGAAATGGTACAGCCACAGATGGAAGAAAAACTATTTAAGTTCCACAGTAGATGAACTTATAACTCTAATAAATAAGATGTGCCACTCCTGAAATGATGATAACAAGCTTTCCTGGAGCCAGCCAGACACCCCAAAGCAGTGCCAGCACATCTCTGTAGCACCCAGGCCACTGCTGTCTGCTGGCACCAGCTGAGCTCAGAGGCCCTGCTCTGGCTGCCCAGCTCAGTGGGCTGCTGGTGTGTGTGGTGCCATGGAAGGCAGGAGCTCCAAGAAGACTTCACAAACTGGGAAACTGGGACAGGAAAGCAGTCAAACCATGTGCAGTGTGTTGCTGTCAAGGCTAGACTGCATGTAAGTAACTCAGGCAGGAGAGCTCAGCTCCAGATAATAGTATCTGAGGGCCACATGCTGCTTGGAAGCACAGAAGTGTCATCTGAGCCACTTCACCTACTGATACCACTAAGTATAATGCCAGTTTATCACATTTTTTTCAGTTATTATGCAAAAAGTTCACTTTGTCCACTTCTCCTCACATCTACTGAGAAAAAAATTCAGTTTTGCAGAAGAAATTCTGGTGATAGGGATTATATTTATAAGTAAGGATCACATTCTTCATCGTAGACATCCTGATTTTGCATCTGAATCTACAATAAGTACAATAATGTTAGTGACAATTAATCCTTTATTACTTAGGGTATTTCCACAACCTTTTTGCCCCTTAAAGTACCCACTGCTGGGAACATGTAAGTAGAGAAGGCTCTAGAAAATGCTGGTGCACTATGATGATATCAGGTACTCCCAAGCAGGTAATATCAGTGTTTAAATCCCAACACTAATTGTTGTTGCTGCATGGATCTTCTGATGGGCACCTAATGCTGCTGCCAGCTCTGCCTCTGGCAGACTGCAATCGATAATGGTCGCTGTAAAGAGTCCTTATCAGGGTGGATAAAGCCAGAGACTCTACAAAAGCAGCATCTTCAATGCTTGAAAAGCATAAAGCTTGGCAACTGAGGCAGTGTAGGTGTGCTGAAGCTGGGATCCATCACTGGAATGGTCAATGACATTATGCAAAACACTTTGTCTCAGTCTGCCCATTAGCACCGAGCAGGCAAAGGAAAAAAGAAGCCCTTTGAATTCAATATTGCATTGTCTCCCTATTTTACTGGAACTGCCTATCAGCAGGACGTTGACAAAGTTGTTATAAGGCCACTAGGAAGTTGTTAGCTGCACAGAAGGCTGGGGTAGTCACTTTGTCACTGGAACGGAGCCAGGAGGGCTGAGGAAGAACTTTCACAGCTCAGGCAACTGCTGATGGTTTCTTACAAGTCTAGCACAGAATGTAAAAGAATATATGATGATCTGCTGGAGCTTTCTACTTTCTGAATTCAGAATACACAGCACTGCAGATCAGGCAAGAAAACACCAGCCCACACAGCAATGGACTCTCTTGCCTGAGTCTAAAATATAAACAAAGCATCTCTCCAAGCAACCACCCCCCCATGCTCCCCTCATCATCAGCACTTCAGTGGATACTGAATTTTCCTATTACCTACAAGTGTTATCAGCTTTTATTTATTTCCACTTTCTCATACTTAAAAGGAAACACAAGGTTTCTTCATTTCAACTCTTGGATAACTGGCTTTCCCAGGCTAACCAGAAAGAAGCTCCCAAAGAACTAATGATTGCTCTAAAACCCAGGACCTCTGTCTGAAAGTAATTTCCCATCCCCATGTGTTTTTCTACCCCATTTGAAAGCATGGGTGCAGCCTGCTCTCCTCAGACCACAGTGGCAGGGCCAGGCTGAGACAGAACTGACCACTGGGGGGATGGGGGATGTAGGGCAAGAAGCTGGGTGCTCATCTGCTCGTGGTGGTGAGGTCTCAACTGTGAGACCAAGGGCTGCAGTGTGTGTGTGTCTGAGTGTTTGTGCTTACAAAAAAAGGCACAGCCTTTCTGAGAAGGAAACTGGAGTATTTTGCCCAGAGGTGACCCTCACACTCATGGTGAGATCCTTGGTTGTGACTGGTGGATGAGAGCTGGAAGTTTTCACCACATGCACCTGCTAGGCAGAGCAGGTATCACCTCTAAGTCCCAGGCAGATCCAGATTGAAGCAAGTGTGTCTTGAGAGCAAAAAAACTGTTAATACCACCAAAATGCTGTGTCAAGGTCACAGGCTGATTGTTTGTCCAGAAGATAGATCAACAATGCAGTTGGCAAACACCTGGGATGCAGCTTCCCAGCCTTTTCCAAGCTCTCTGATCCCATCATCAATCACTGATCATCTCTCTGCAGGTTCTGCAGGTGAGATGCAGCAGCAGGTAACAAAGAAGGAATCATGAAGAAAATGGAGAACAAACACAAATAAATCAGCCTTCAGGATTATGTGACAGGTCAGGTTGGACAGGGCTCTGAGCAACCTGCTCTAGCTGCAGATGTCCCTGCTCACTGCAGGGTTGTTGGAGGAGATGACCTTTAAAGTTCCTCCCAACCCAAACCAGTCTATGGTTGCAGATATTTACACCAAATCCATCTCTACTGCCATTGTCACCAGAGCCCTGTCAGAGCCTATTCTCTCTGGTTTCCTTGGGATTTGGATTTGATCTGGAATCAATATAAAGTATTACAAGAGCTGATTAAAGCCAGGAGAAGCTTGGCCAGTCAAAAGCTGTGTTGGTGCTTGAGTGATGCACTCTGCTCAGCAGTCAGCTGCATCACCACAGGGCCATTTGCTTTCAGAGGCTGTGTCTGCAGGTGACAGTGACAAACACAGCCAAGGGACACCACTTGCAAGGGCTGACTCTGGACTGAGGAAGGTGTTGATTCTAGATTGAAACACTAAGTTGGCATCTACACTGCAGCAGGCCAAAGGAGAGGAGGTTTGGTTTTTTGTGGAAGTGTTAGTGCTACAGTAAGCAGTTCTCCTTTTGGCTAAGTCAGCAAAAGCAGTCACTGTTACAGTCAAAGTCAAAGGGATGCTGTCAATGGAGTAAAAGCTCAGTTTCTAAAGCATTTCTAATCAGACTTGTAACATCTGGTAGGGCAGAGTTGTTTATATTGCACAGTTAATCCTGAAAAGTTTCCATCATAAATCTGATTTTTCAATTTCTCTCCTTCTCCACCCCTCGTAGATAGAAAATAATAATAAAATGTAAACTCTGTACACAGGTTTCAAAGCCAAAATCCAAAAACCTCCAGTGTTCCCTTAAACTTCATGTCACATCTTGTCCTCTGGTAACATCTCTAAGGGAAGTTTGCTTTAGGAACACCAAAGCAACAGAGATTTATTTCCTATTTATTAGGAAATAAATCTCTGGACTTTTGAGAAGTTTTCTATCATTTTTCTGACTTGTGGCAAATCTGGTATTTGTTGGCACTTGTGTGAAAAGCCTGTGTTTAAATGTTTCTGATGAATACCTGAGAAAGAATACCCAAACACAGGTGAAAGAAAACAACTCACAGACTCACCTGCCCTTTGCAAACCATCCTGCTGCAGAAAATGTTCTGCACACTGATTGCAAAAAAAGCACAAACATGCCCTGAAAAGGCACTTAACACTTCCCAAAGTGTTACTGACTTTTCCCTTGCTTAAAAGAAAGCTTTCTGGCCATGCCAGGGAGGCAGAAAGGGAATAAGTCTGTAGCCAAGTGAAACAGGCCAACCACAGGCTGCAAGGGAAATTGTGCAGCTCCCCCAGGCAGCACCCAGGGACTGCTCCTGCCCTGCTGGGCTCCAAAAGGTGGCCATGTTTGAGCTGCTGGAGCCTGATTTGAGCTGTCAACTGTGCTGTTTTTTGCTCTTTCAAGTTATTTCAGCAGGTTTGCAGTTGGAGTTTGGTTGATGTCCTTCCAGTGCTAGGGAATGAGCCTGTGGTCAGAGGTTCCCCTTCACCCTGAGCTGATTCCTGCTGTCTCACCAGGAGCAGAGCCATGTTCACAACTGTCACAAGAAGCAGCCAGCAGTGGAGAGAACAGCTTTTGAAACAGCACAGAAACAGTTACCAGTTTGGGTTTTTTTTATAACAGTGTAAATAACTTTCACCCTTAGTTCAAGGATACTTGCTGGTCTTGTTTTCAGAGATGGTTTAGGACCTTCAGGTAGACAGGAGGACACAGTGTGCAAACAGAAAATGTTGAGCTATCATTTTCCAGCTATGTATGAGAAAGAAAAAGTCAAGAGAGATGTTTTATTTGAGGCAAACCCTGACTCAGTCTGGCAAACAGCAGTAGAGTCAGAATGTGAGCAGGGAAGCTGCGTAGTCTAGCAGAGGCAACTGGGATCAATTGCTTGTTGCTAAATTACTTACTGCTTGTAAATGTAATTTCTGAAGTATTTATTAAGTAAAATCCTCCACATCATGTCTCCAAGGTTGGGATCTGCATATTAGCAGTGACACCCAGCTTATTGCCAAGTGCTACCAGCAGCCAGTTGTCATCATCATATTTTACAAGCAATACAACTCCCTTTCTGTGACTGCTCCCTGTGCCACCCAGGCTAAGTGGGATCTGCAAAGATCACACTGTGAATGTGTCAGCAATATTTCAGCTGGGTCTCTGGGGGATATTAAGGCCACACACTCTGCCTCCATGGATGTTATGGCCAAAACTTCCAGTAATTTCACTGAGAAAAGGACTGAGCCTTGAATGTGCTGCTCTGCTCAATCCTGATGTGATCCTGCTGCACCAGGGTCGGAGGAGAGGGCTCAGGGGCTCTCCATGGCTCAGAGCTTCACTGCTGCTCCTGACCCCTCCTTGGTAATTCCCTGAATACAGCACATCTTGAAGTGGTTCCCCTTCTATTTCTACTGCCACTTGCTATTTTAGTAACATTTTAAAGTCACCTTGCTCATCCTTTACTGTTGTAAGCCTTGAAGGTAAGATACAGTATTTTTCCAATACGACACCAGAGCCTTTACAAGGGGAGGCATCCAGAGAGAATTAAGTCACTGGCCTTCCAGCTTTGTCAATACTTCACCTCCACTTTTCCCTTTTACCCTGGAAAATTCTCAGAAGACCTGGAAAATTCTCAGAAGACCTGGAAAATGGCCTTTAAAAAGCCCACTCCTAGGAGCAGGCAATGCTCTAGCTGAGTGTGCTCACCTCTGTGGTCTCATGCACAAGCAGCTGTCCCCAAAAGGTTGGAAAGAGGTGACATTATGGATGATAATGTGTCAGAGGATCTTCTAGGCAACTTCTACCACCTGTGATCACCTAGAGCACAAGCATTTTGAGTTGCATTGCACAAGGATTTGTTGCAGAGCCAGCTGTCACTGTCTCTTGTGTTAAATGGTTCTCCAGGAGCACACATTTGAGAACTTCTGGCCTGATTTTCTGTGACACAGTTATTGCTTTTACATTTTTCTCCTTCCAGTATGTGTTTGATTTTTTTCCCCTTCTTTATCTCTTCTTTCACCTTTAAATAATTCCCTTAAAAACTGCACTTAAGTGTGATTATTCCCTCAGTTGCACAATTACATCACCCCTTAAAATCCATGTTATATTCATGCATGAAAAATTCCCTGTTGGATTCCCACACCCCCTTTTTTTTTTCTTAAACCCCCAAAATGAACAAATAATGAAAGGACTAAACCCCCACAAAGTCTCAGTATTTTCATGCTACACAGCAGTCATTCAAAAGTAGCTTCTCCAACAAAAACTCCAGAGGAGGTTAAAAGAAGTGTAGGTGGGTTTTTGTCATTACAAAAGGCTTATTGTACAGAGCTGGTATTAAACATGGGGTGATATCCTGCATACATTCAAACTTCTAGTCTGTGGGCATTTTGAAAGTGCAAAGAACACTGAATCTAAGCCAGAATTATTTGTAAACATGGGATAGATGAGATTTATATAACAGGCTACTGCAGATTTATGAATCCGGGAAAGGAAATAATTACAAAGGAAATTACAAAGTTAAAAATAGTCATGAACCACCAAAAAGCCTGTGCTTTCACCTCTTTCTCTGGCAACAGAGTGTTACACCCACTTGCTGTGTGCCAGTTCATTCTCCTAGATAACCAGTAGGGCCAGGAATGGGGTCTCCAGTTTAAAAAAGAAACTTTACTTGGTAAATACTTCTCATTTTCTGTCCAAAAATAGGCTTGAGATTGCCTAGACAAAAGGCTTATACAATTTCCCTATACATCTGGCACAAAAAGTCTCCTAATAGTGTGTTTCAGTACAATGCACTTCTTTTGAGAACAGGAATAACTGAAAAGAAGAGAAATGTAAGAACAAAAGCTGAAGCTAACCTACCATTTGATGACTTTTCTTACCAGCAGAACACTGTAAAATGTAATGTGCTGTTAATAAAGTGATGCTGTGGGGCTGTGAGATGGGAACACTGAAGGAATGGCTGTAACTGCTGCTAGTTACCCTGCAGGCAATTATTTATAAGGGTATAATATATAAGGGACCAATAAAATCCATCATAAATCAATAATGCAACTAGGCAGGACCAAAACAGGGAGCAAGAGTGAAGATGAGTCTCTGTGGTGCTGGATATTGCTGGTACCTCTGTACATGTGGTGGCCCTGGGGCTACCTCAGGGAGCAGGGAGGATGCCCCAGGCTCTTTAGGGGCTTCCAAATACCCACCCAAAGCCAGGCACAGGGTTCAGTGAACAGAATGTAGCAGAACACAACAGGCCAAAGGAAATCTCTGGGACTGTAATAACTTCCTTAATAGCAACAATTTCCTTAATACTAAGGAAGTTATAATCCATACCAACAAAATCCCTATTGAAAGAGGAAGCAATAACACAGTTAAGCTCTGTGTGTCCACATCTAGGGACTGATGTGGGGGACAGGTGAGAAAGGTGGGTTTGGAAAAAAATGAAGTTAATTTCTTCCAGCTCAGGAGAAGCCTGTTTGGGAATCTGGTTTTGGGTACACCAAAAGATAGGTAAATTCCCTGAAAGACTGAGAGCCTTCAATGAAGTTCCTAGGAGAAATATGCTTTGGAAGCAAAAAGGACATTGAGAGTACCAAAAGGTCAAGCAGGGAATAAATTAATTCTATAATTGATAACAAGTGACTTCCAGCTCTGGCAAATGATGTCTTTAATACAAATTATTATTGTTTGTTTGTTTTCAGAACAGAGTGTCTGTGATTTTATCCCTAGATGAAAAGAGCCAAAGAATTTCATATTTTGCCACTGAGTTTAAAGGCCGGGGGTGTTTCTGACCCACCAGCTGCTGGCTTGTGTTATAGAGACTTTTTGCAGTGTCACAAATATTTTGCATAAGGAGTATTTATATTTATTCATGTCTAAGCTCAGTGTTTGTTTTTAATGGAATCTAGAATGAACTCATATAGTAAACACGGATGTTATTTAGGGAAAGTGGAAACTAACCAGTACTTCCATTTATATACTCACAGCTCCAGCAACTTCAAAGCCCTCACCAAAGCACAGCTGAAGACAGAATTGAGTTTCAAAATGTGGAGTGGTAGTAACAGTTTGGGGTTTTTTTCCCCTACTTATTTGTGATAATCTTCTCAGAGCTATGAGAATGAGGGGAATGTTTTAAACTCTGATTTGGTGACCATGCTGCTCTTGGTCCAACCACATCAGACCCAGTCCATGGTGTGAGATGCTCATGTCCACACTCCTGTGATGCTGAACAGCACCAAGAAAGCAAGTCCCCAGTGCTATTGTTAAGACAGCTCTGTGCAAGAGGATTGTCTGACAAGGACTCTTCAATCTGATAAAGACTATCAAGGGACTCCAGTGTTTCCTGATTCAATGAATTGTCTCATGAAGCAGCCAGTGCTGGGGAATCAGCTTCTAAATCCACAATGCTGAATATCCAGGCTGGAGGGAGGGTCTGTTGCAGGAGTCTGACTGCTTTGGGAGATGCAGATGGAGTGGTGATGGGGGATACAGTGAGGACAGGAGCAGCAAAAGGAAGGGAAAGCTCCAGGCTCTGAGGTTGTGTCTGGGGCTGGGTCCCTGCCCACTCTCACACTGCCTGGGGACAGGGTCCTGGGTCACTGTGAAAGGATGTTGATGGGATTAGCAGGCTGAGAGAGAGAAACAAGATCCTTGCTACTCATGGCAGCTTAGTAAGAAGTTGCTGGCTTAATTGCAGGAAGAAATTAATTGTTGGTAAGTGAGGCTTTCAGCTGTTACTGAAGGATAAGACTGATTCTTAGAAGCATTGTGCATGTGAGTGTCCAGATGATGTCATCTGGAGTGGTGACCACTCTGTTCCCCTGGAAATGCCAGGAGTACCCAGCTACTCTAAGTACACAGTATAAATCTAAGAAGTAATTATGCTTTTGTTAAATAGTGCCAGGTACCCAGCAGCTTCTGGTTCTGTACAAATGAATTCTGGCAGCTGCAACATGAGCTTGACTTTGGCCCTTTGACATCAGCCAAAGAGAAAACATGCAAGTTATAAGACTTGGGGGCTTTCAGAACAATGTTTGGAGAAGTGTCTTCCACTGCAAAAGAGAGGAGGTATAAATAATTTAAAGATGATGCTTTTACTCAGCTACTCCTCCTTCCTTCCTTCCAACAAAAATCTTGGATTTTTAGGCATCAAAAGAAAAATTCTGAGGCAAAAGGGAATGCCACCTGATGTAAAAGAAGTTAAAGCACAGAGGACAGGGTTATAATCTTCCTTAACTTACATTACATGGTGAAACAGGATTTAGAACATCTCTTTTCAATTCCCAGGCTGATAAGTAAGGCTGCAACAATCTACACTGCAGTGCACTGTAATCCATCTCAAGCCACCTCCATGGGTTGGGAGGGGTTTTCTTGGTGTTTCAGACTGGAATCATTGACTGGATTACAGAAGACAAAGGAAATGTGTCAATTCCTTTCTCTTATCACCTTTTTGGCTTCTGTGGATAACATTTCTTTAAGCTTTGGATGTATGTGTAATTTTAAAAGTAATTTCTACAAGTACTTTTCCAAATACTGCCTGGCATACAGAGCAACAGCTGAAAGACACAATCCAGCACCTTTACTTACTGGGAAGAAAATGAAGGGAAAAATCTTGTAAGAAGAGAGAGAAGGAAAAGAAAGCAGGGGGGGAAAAATATCAGGAGCTAATTTGTGGACACTCCCCCGAAAGGTCATGGAAGGCAATGGAAGGAATGAAACTGGTGATGGAAATCAGCAACACGGACAAACATCCCCAAAACTGCAATCATTTGAAAAGCAGCAGGCAATCAGGCAGGGGTGCTGTGAGAATCCACAAACCTTGTGGCAGCTCTAACCTACAGCACCCACCAGCCCCACACCCTTGGTCTCCACGGGGTCAGAAACTTCAACAGAACACCAAGTGTCCAGATGGAGCCAGGTACTGCTCAGTTTAATAACCCCTAGGTGGGGAACAAAAGAGAGAAGAAAAAAGGAGGATCTGAAAATGAAACATATATAAATCTAATAATGAAGAAGACCATTTTTGCTAATTGCTAAAGTGACTCTTTGTTACCAGTTTTGCAAATAGCTCTTGTTACTGCTGCATTAGCCAAGAAAGGGACTCAAAGCATTTGAAGCTGCAGTGCTGCTATCACAAAGTGAAATGTGCTGTTGGATTGAGTGCTACAAATAGGTACTAATTTCTGACACAAACACATGGCATGGTGGACTTCATCTGGCCTTTATTTAAAAATACTATGTGGAGTAACTTCTGTGCTTCATTTTCTTCCTGTACAAGTAGATTCCAAGCCTCTGCATTTCCTCCCCACCACTGGAACTGGGAGAAGAACCAGAATTTCAGCTACCCTGACGTTTCTATTTCAATCCTGGTAACTTTAAATGATGATATTACACTAAGAACAGAAACCATTTCTCCCTTTGCCTTATTTTGGTCGTTTTGTGACACATTCTGCCCTGTAATTGATAGCGTTTAAAAATAAATCTACTTTGGCCTTCTCAAACGTAAAAATATTTTCTCGAGAAGAAATCACATGTTTCTTTTCCAGAGAAGATAAATATCAGTGCCCTTTGTGAAACAAACAGCTTCAAAGTTGCAGAGGGGTAAATATTTTTCCTCACTCGAATTCTGTATTTCAATTTTTCAGCCAGGCCAGACCTGTAGCAGCTTTAAAGCTTTTCTTTCCATCGCTTAGAGCAGGCACCTTCCCCAAGCTCTAGTGCTCCTTTTGAGCTACAATTTCTTCATGTGACTTAGCAGCATGGCCCTCATTAAACCCTTCAGGCACCATGGGGATGAAAACGTTTGGCAAGAGCCTGCCAAGACCCCCGAGCATCCATCCCCTCGGCGCAGGGGGGCAGAGCGTGGCGGGAGCGACACGGGGAGCGAGGTGGAAAGGGCCCTCACTATGAAAACCAGAGGTATTTCCACAATATTTTCCTTACTATGCTTAGTATGATGAGAATGTAGTAAGAAAACACGAAGGATAAACCTTATTAGGTCACGCTCGCTTTGATGGCAGTTCATCTGCTGGGCGGAGGATGCCTGAAGCTGTTTGGAGCCCGGTCTCTGGATGTTGGGGTGCCATGGGGGGGAGGGTTCACCTCGTGGTTTGCAGCACTGCCCAGGTCAGGGTGCTGCTCAAGGGATGATCCCACCAGTGCCTTTCCACACCGGGTGCAGAGCTGTCGCCAGGAACCCGGGGGCATCTGTGCCCTTGTGCCGTGAGCGGGTTGAGCTCCCCGCTTGCTGATCCAGCTGAAACAGGGCTCTGCAGGGAAATCGCCTGCTCTGCCTCAGCCATCGCAGAGCAGGAGGCAAGACCACGTGGCTTGAGAGCCACAAAGTCTCTGCTCTGCTGAGCTCAGCTTCACTTGGGCTCCAGCAGATCCAAACAGCAGACAGACAGGTCACACTCTCAGGCCGGCAAGAGCATCATCTTGGCTCAGCAGATCTGTTTCCCTTCCAAAACATGTATTGTGCAGGTACAAATCAGCCAGCCTTCTAAGCTAGGTGTCCGAGGCTGGGTACCCCTGAGCCTGCTGCTGGCAGAGCCCTGGCACGCTGCAGCCTCTGGAGGGAACACGGAGCTGGGCACTGGACTCCCCAGCGTGTGACCACATTTTGCTTTCCTGCTAGTCCCCTGAAGTCTTTCAGACGTGATTTTGAAGACATCTGTGCGTTTTCGTGTGGTGCAGCCTCTGACGGGCAAGTGACGGCCACACAAGCGCCCAAAACACTCCAGCAATTAGCTCTGGATCTGCCCGTCCGTCGAGGGACGAGCTTTGTCCACCCGCTTTGGCGGGAACCCAACGCCGCGCACAAAGCCAACCCCCAGCCACAGGGGTGAGGAGAACCAATAAGTGTCTCCCCAATAAGAAATAACCAAGCGGCGACCGCTGGCCGTGCATTGACAGGCGCCCGGCCCCGCAGCGTAGCCGCCTCTGCTGGGTGCCCGGAGGCCGAGCGGAATCCTTGCGGGCTGCTGCGGGATCCCACAACGAAACTCCGCTTGAGGGGCCGCGTTTCAATCCCACCAGCGAACCCACGACGCCGGGCCCGCCACCGGCACCGCCCGACCGCGCAGGCGCGGCGCAGACACCGGGCAGGGGCGGTAGCAGCTTCCCCCGCACCCCGCCCTCCACCGAGAAAGGAGTTGCCTGCACCACGGATATGTAGCACGGCAGTCTGCATGACGAAGATCTATGTACAGCCAAAGCTAGCTGAGGCTGACACTGCTTCATACTGCGGGGCACTAACATTCGCTC
>JANHGL010011549.1:0-13593 GCA_024611195.1 Ceyx melanurus | reverse complement strand
GGCTGTGAGGATCCCATGGGAGACAGTATCAAAAGCCTTGCTGAAGTCAAGGTATATCACATCCACTGCACTACCCTTGTCTAACCATCGACTGATATCCTCATAAAAGGTTATTAAATTAGACAAATTAACCTCCCATTGACTTAGTATTACTCACCCCAACAATATATTCTTTGAACTGATGAAACCTGGAGCAATGCTTACTGAAAATTATGTCTCTAGGTATCACTATAGAGCAGGAGCACAGAAGGAAATTAATTTTATTTCATACCAAAACATTATCTAACCTAGCAAGACAAACACTTTTGATAGGAAGGAAAAGCCCATTTGGTAATGAACCCTTAAGAACCAAAACTTCCATTTAGAAAGCAACTCCAGACAGAAAAATAGTTTAGAAATTACATAGCTTGCCTACGTTCAAGATTTAACATAATGTATTTAGGGTCAGTAACTAATAAAGTGGGGTGTTATCTGACCAAGTCGAGCAAAAAAAGCATTATAAATCTGCTTATCTATCAGTTTTGTTTACTCCTATGAATTCAAGAAAACACAAGTGTATTAAACAGGGCTGCACATTCAGTTCCAGCTTGTCATCAAAGACACTGACTAGTGGCAATTCCTTGTGTCTGCACAGCCCTCCTCGCCTGGTAATTAAGGGTTGTACAGTTGTCACTAAGTACCAAACTAGAGAACAACATAGTAAAATTGTGGGCTCAGGATGCCTTTTAACTGGTAATGCATTGTAACATTCATGCTAAAGGATAAAAGAACTCCCTTTGAAAGAAGTAGAATCACAGAATGTTAGGGGTTGGAAGGGACCTAGGAAGGTCATTTAGTTCAACACACCTGCCAGAGCAGGATCACCTAGTAATACTCATAGAATCATAGAATCATAGAATCGTTTGCTTGGAAGAGACCTTTAAGATCATCAAGTCCAACCATTCACCCTGCACTGCCAGGGTCCCTAAACCATGTCCCTCAGCACCACAAATACTCAATGGACATGACAGGACTGTCAGTTCATCAGAAAACTCACAAAATTAGTTTTAACTGCTCTATTCATCCAGCTGTTGATCTGATTTGTACATAGAACAAATCTAAAAACAAACATATCTTTGCTGCTGAAGTTCTTTTCTTGAAAAAGGGTTCCAGTGACTGCAGGCAGTTCTCCTGTGTATTCTCAAGCTAAAAAAGAAAAGTAATAAAAATATCAAAATTAACATCTGTAGAGACTGAAAGCTTAAGAACAAGGTTAAATTCAGGAACAAAATTGTTAGAGAGCTTGGCCATTACATTCTTTTCCAGTTTGAGAAGAAAGAGCTGGGAACTAACTCAAATTCAGTACTTTCACAGGGCTACTTCCCACAGCTGGCCACCAATTACAACCACCCAAGCCAAAGAATACCTCCACAAGTTCCTGTATTGGCATTATTTCCCAGTAATTTGATAAAACCGAGAGAGAGACAGATGTTAGAGATCTTCCCTTTGGAAAACAGTTTCTTTTAGATCTCTTTCAATCTTCAAACTATATAACTCATTTATGGATCTGTAAACCATATGTACCAATTATGCACTTGACTGTATACTAATATTCTGTTGATAAAACTTCCATTTTCTGTCACTGAAACAATAGTGTTTCTGAAAACTAACTTTACCTTTGATTTTTAAATTACTTGCAACCTCACTGATGTCCTTTCAGGTCCTTTGATGTGAACCATCTCCATTTCAAAGTTCATAAACTCTTCACACTACCCTACAGTGCATACCTCTCCTGTGCTAGTGTTCTTAGCACATCACTAACAAGAAGCATGATTAATATATGGCAAAGATTAAAGTAAATCACTATGCATTTGTTTCCATTTATGAGAACAAACTTATCTACACCTCTAGGAAACATGATCAGTTAGTATGTATGATTATGGAAGAGTACAGACAAGCAAATCCAAATACAATTAACAGTCTGAAGAGCATACCTGTAAAAGAACCGTGAAAAAGAGGTTGAAAAGAACACACCTTCCCCTTTAGCAGAACTTCACACATCTCAGAAAAAACGCTCATCTCAGACTTTAACATCCATCAAGTACAACAAATGTACAAGCCAAGTTAGATCTAACCTATCACTCAAAAGGCAAGTTCTGACCAGCAACTACTCCCCAGGTTAGTGTTCCACTCTTTCTTTGGTCAGATTACACAGGTCTTCCCTCACCATGGCTTCAATGAAAATCAAAACCCCCAAACAAAACAAAACACAATCAGAAAAACTGAACAAACCCACAAAATTAAGAAGTTAGAGTATAATATTTGTGAGCTTTATTTTTTACTTTGAGGTGCTTATGTGGAGAAGATTCTAAAAAGACATTTTCCCTTATCTTCTTCCAGGGATACATGAGACTTCATTCAATTAAGAGGCATCTGAATTATACATTTATCTATGACAGAAATATGTCTATGTTAGAAGAAAGGTTAAGTAACTACCTCCACTGTAGAATTGAATACCAGTTGTTATTGCCAGGCAGCTCTACATTGATTTTAGGTCATTTGAGTTTATGTTGTCCTGGACAAGTTAAAAAGCTTCATCAAAACCTGAGAATTTATACATTCACCTATTGACCACCTACCTGCACATTAGGGATTAATTTATTTTTGCATTAAGAAAACAAAAGTAGTAATTCCCCAAGACACACAATAGCGATGCAGTTTTCATGCCTGGCTAATGAGGATGTTTATCTAAACATTTCAGATATCATTTGATTGTGAAATAACATGAAATATACTTTATTACAAATTACCTTAAGTAAAAAAAGTGTTAAAATAATCTATAGTTTATTATATCTATATATCTATACATAATATAATATATATACATTATAATAACTTTGTATTATTGCACAATTTAAGAAAAAAAGAGCAGCATTTGAATAAAAAAAGTGTACCAAATTATTTGCTTTCAAGATAATCCACTTTTCATCGTCCTCTCAGATTCACTGTTCCGTAAGTTATACAAAAGTGCAGCAATAGCCATGATAACATATTCAAGTAGGATGTGTCCTAGGGATAGCTGAATGCAAAGTTAACTCAGAACATTACCACAAGCGTGAAATAACGCATCAGTATTCTGCACTAGCCCACAATGAAGACACATGCATTCCCCGGACCCAAGATATCAGTAGGTATAACTTAATCTACTGCTGTATCAAAATAACATGTACTTATATTACTTCTCCATTCAATTAACACTAGGGAAAATTCAAGTGAATTCACTATGAAGTCAAGATTATTTTTTTCCCTATGTATAAAGCCAAGTAGGACAAATCTGTGAGCTTCTTGGGACCACAGGAAAAAACACAGGAATGTCATGAAGCTTCTTAGACAGCGACATAACTAAAATGGAAATATGACTAAAAAGAGAGATATTGTGCTAGGAGTTAAGAGTTTATACCCAAACCAAATCACAGCTTAATTCAAATGACCTTGAAAAATTATTTCCCCTCTCTACGCTTTTGTTTCCTCATCTGCATAAGCAAACAATGACACTGACTCCACCTCACAATGTTACTGGAAACCAATTTCATGTCTGTACACAGGTGACGTAATTCAGTTGGAATAAAATCTCCTCCCAGAAGCAACTAAATTTACAGTCAAGATTTACAATGCACACGATTATTCATTTTTCTTGAAAGCAGGGAGGGAATGTGATACTATGAACATAAAACCCATAGAAGAGTATATTGTCCAATATGAGAGTACCAAGCAACAACCTAGTCCCAGTCCCTGTTATCATCCACTTTCCTCATGATTATTGTGTTGGCTCTCCATTAAGAAGAAAGAAGGGAAAAACAACACATAACCCACAACCCAGAAAAATTATAGGGTATACATATAAGCTTTTTTCTTAATTTCAGCTGCTGATGACCAGAGTACTTTTTTAAAGTAGATAACTACACTGATTCTTATTCTAAAGTATGAGGTGAATAAACACAAAAGTAACAGCTGATCAGTATGAACTCTTGGCACACTTTTAGATAAGGAAGGTCTTTAGAAATGTTATGGAAAAGTTCAGCAGCTGTATTCACAGTCACTTTGGATGCATCATACTAACTAGACCATTGACATTTTCCTTTGGCTTTATAAACATAAGATAGGCAGAAGTAACCTTATTTACATAATTACAATTATGCACAGTAATGAGATTCCTTCTTATAGCTATAACAGCTTCCCCAAACACAAAGGGAAAGAGCAAGTCTGCAAATCTAAGCCTTAAAAGAAAAACATTCTACAGAATAACAGTTAATATGTTGTTACATGTACTGCACAGTTTAGCAACATATAAAAATGTTACATAAACACAAATACTTTATTTATTCTGCACACTAATAGGTCAGACGTTTATTATTACATTGAAATCTTATAAGCATAATTTGCTTTTTATTTAAGAAAATGTTCTGGAATCTACATTTTTCTTTCTTTAATAAATACTGAAATTTGTAAAGATTGTAAAGATTTGTTCTTGCTTAAGAAATGAGTGCAGCTTCACGAAAACTACATATACTGAGAATTCCCATATGGTTTTGCAGCAAAATGACAAATTCCTAAAGACTTGGCTTGCTCTCTTTGGTCCAGAAAGAGCCTATACATTGAAGTACTTCTATGATACTTCTTCTCAGAAATTTTCTGAAATCCAAGCTGGCAAACAGTTTTCTCAAAAATAAAACAAAACAATCAAAAACAACCCCCACAAACAAACCAAACCAAAACTACACACACACCCCTCCAAACAAAATCCATCATCTCAAACAAACCCCAGCCCACAAACCATCTACGTGTTAATCTGAATTCGTAGCAACAAGAATATATGTCTTATGCATAGAGTTACTGCACAATAGAGATTGTTTTCATCAAGTTTCATTTGTGAATATTCATGCTGTTAATTCTCAGTTACTGATTCTGGTTCATAACTACCCAATAATGTTAACAGGTATTCAAAGATGTAATGTCCTGTTTAGAGACTGTCAGAACACAGGAAGAAAGAAGAAAGGAATAACGAGCAAAGTGTACAAAGGCAAATTTCATGGGTCTATATAAAGATTACGTTGGAAATGACCTCTGGAGGACTTCTAGTTCAACCTCCTGCTCGAAGAAGAGATAACCTCCAAGTTATTTTAGGAAGCTCAGTGTCCAAAGTAGCCAAGATATCAATTTCTCCAGGGATGAAGAGTCTTCAGCATTCTTCAGCTTATTTCAGGGCTTAACCTGGGTCATGACCAAGAATTATTTTTCCCTGTTTTTTAGATGGTGTTTCCCTTATAGCAGCCTGTAACTGTTATTCCTTGTAGTCTTTTTTGTACGCCTCTGCCATGTATACATCTTCTATTTTTTAAGCAGTAGATAAAATTAACTGAAGCTGACTCAGTGCAAGCAACACAGTAGAAGAGGACCTCTAGAAAGAGTAGACATAACCACAGATGAGCTGATCTTAGTACAAAGATACTTTTGCTTATTTCAGAGCTCATTCGCAAGAGTGTGGAGAAAAGTACTTATAATCCTCTGCTCTTAAGAATACTGTTTAGTAGTAATAAAATTCTATTTCTAGAGACTCTGCTTTAAAAACATTGTCCTAAAACATTTCACTCAAATTTGAGAAAATTATAGAAGGTACTCTAGCTTAATTATAGAAGACATCAGTGTGGTTCTAATTTTATTTTTAAGATAAATTATTTTACATAAACAAACTGATGCACTTGGAGAGAACAGGGAGGTCCGTGTACATATGGAACCTACACATAGGAGGGTCTGAAGAGGGATTCAATTGACTCAAATTATTTTTTCCAAGAGTAAAAACAGTTGTGTTTTCAGAAAACTTAGCACCATGTAAATGACATTGTTCTATTAAAAGACAGATTGTTGCCTACCTCCAGAAGAAGACAGCATAAGTAAAGACAAGTTTAGTTTAAAAAGGAGCACATGAATAAAACAAAAATATTTTTCCATTTAAAATCACTTCAGATTAGAGCATCTGGCACTGCACACACACAAAAGAACCTAAAATATTACAGCTTTATTTTCTATTTTAATGGATAATTGGTAACACTAGATTACAGGATTTTCAAGTTCCAAGTGCTGTATTTTCATAGGGAAGAGCTTCCTTTCTTTCAGGCTTAATAAGCTTGGCCTATATCAGCTTTTCTCACATCAGTCCAAGTGTCACATTTGGGTTGGGGGAAGCTTGTTAGCAGTAATTACCAGCAGTAGGTTCTATTATTTGCCAAAGTAATTTTCCCTGCTAAGTACCACCAAAAACTGCCTCAAGCCTTTAATTTTTTTTGCCTTCCTCCGCTTCCTTTTAAGCGGGTGCATTTTCCCATGATACTGCCCTGTGCGGCGCGGGACAGGGCAGAGGCCTTGGGCTGGGTATCAATGTGATTTTGAGAGATGGGGTCAGACCTAGCGAAAGCCTTTCACAAACAGAGTCTGAACCCTATTAGAGATGCAAATCCACTCTCTAAGTGAGGATTGTTTTGGACTTACAATGGAGCCTGAGGAATTCCTCGACCGCCTGCTTTTCAGCACAGGCCTTTTGTCTGCGTCTTAGCAAATTTCTGCAGCCTGTTTAAACCCCAGCTATTGTCCCCAGGACTTCATTGATTTCTCTCCCTGCCACCAGATCACAATGGGCTGATATGAACATCTTTGTTACTGCTTTTGTACTGTATATGAGAGTAATGTTTCAGCAGATTGAGGCCTAGCAGGAAGAATTAAACCTGTACTACACAGAGCATGATGAATTGCCGGATTTACATATCATTTTAGAGCGTATTTCTGGTGGTTCTTTCTGAATGGTGTTGTGTCTCAAATGATGTAGTTGAAGGATGAAGTGACAGAAAAGGAAGTGATTTAGATATTCTTTGACAGCTTAATACAAGATACAGACAAATTGTGGTAAATTCGCATCCTTCTGTGTTAATAAATAGGTAGGCATAGGTGGACGCACACATATCCTCTTGACTTTTCACATCAAGCTGTGCAGTGTAGTCAGTAAAAAGAAGGATACAGGAGATTTAGCTTATTCAATAGGAGGTTGCTCTGAAACAATCTACAGTGCCAGGGGACACCACTACGATGTTTTGAGCCTACTGTTCTTGGCCAAAAGATAAATTGCTGATTGAGTCAGGTCTTGACATGACACAGGAACATATTTCCAGGTCCTGACGTGCTGTGCAGCACACTTCTAAGAAAGTAGCTATGCACTATGTGAAACTGCATGACTTGAATTGGCCTAATACCACTCAATATCATCTACAGATTTTAAAAGCTCGTTATAGTTTTGGCTGTTCTTTTTCATAACTTACTTTGCATCCCAAAGCTAAAAATCTAGGTAGCTGATTTCTGCACCTCTGTAACTGCATTTTGAACTAATTTTAAAAATTTTTTTAAAACTTTTTTTAAAAAAAGTTTGTTTGCATAAATCACTATCATTCTAAAACTGTGTTGTTTATAATGGACTTAAAGATACTTAGTAGAAGTAAACTCCACTGTTTAAACTCATAAGGCTTGACAGTGTTTACATAGTTTACAAATGTGAACCACAATCCACATATGGATCATATTTTGCATAATTGGCACTAAACGATGTAATAAGGAGAGATAAGTAAATAAGTCTGTAAAATGGTGGAGTAACAGTAGAAATAATAAGCAGTAATTTCAGTTTTCAATCAAAAGAAAATTTATATTGACATTAAATCAAAACAAAGAATGTACATAGGATTCAAGTTCTTTTCCATATAGAGTAGGGCTAAATCTTACCCTCAGAAATTAGTCATAAAAGTTCTGCCTTCCTAGGTTACAAAGCACCTCAAATTAAAACCCAATATATAGATTTTTTGAGGTGAAAAAAAAAAATGCTAACAAAAGCCAGGGCAAATTTATAGTAGCTTTGATACCATTTCTAAATAATGGAATTTTCTTTGTTAGAAATTAATATTTCCGAAAAGCAGAACTTTTGGACTTTTCTGCCCACAGCATTTGGTAATACCAGATAGATTAAATGGAATGGTCATCTATTACTTGATCCATTACAGAGGCAGTCATTGTAAGGAAGAGATTTCTCTGAGCAAAAGGAAAAGGTAACATTATGAAATGCCAATGTCCCACTAATGCCCACTGCTAAGAGCTGTCTAGAAAGTGAAGATACGATTACATTATAGCAAAATTGAGACAGCAAAGGAATTAGGTTTGAAAGAGCCAAGGGATAGATGCAATGAGCCTTTTTCATGGGTATGCTTGAATACATAGTGCAGTGTTGTTATTGAAGTTTAAAAGGGTCAGAAATCCATACATTATATATTCCAGCATGAGTACTACCATATCGTTTTTATTAACAAGTAGTAGCCTTAGTTTTCATATACTGTTTCCACAACAAATTATTAGCAGAAAATCCAGGACCCTTTGGTAGTCACTCACAAGTTTAGATACTCATTCTACCCTAATTCTTTTTTGAGACGCCCTCCACCTCGCAATCTGGATTCACAGCTAGATATTTATTGAGCTATTTAATTCACTTACCCATCATTCTTGCAAAATTTGTGGGCGCATTGCACAGATCTTCATTTGGAAAAGCATTACTAACAGAATTTGTTTACAGCAGACAGGTATCAAAGCTGGCTACTGAAGTACAACTAAGACTGACAAGACAAGGTGGCTTGACACCCATTATATTAGTTATCAGCCATAATAATTAATTGATTCCTTTTGCTGGACCACCTGTTTGTCATTCCAGTTTCTTTACAGGTATTACATGCAGTGCTCTGTACAAATTCAAATGTTACACAAAAATAAACTATGCAAATAGTTTTCTATGCCAGATTCCTTTTATTTTTCTGAACTACATGAATATGGGAACTTGAAAGCAGCAACCCCTACTAAACTACCTCTGTTTGAAATGGTAGTACATACAACTTAGGCAAACAGATGAACTGAAAATCTGGATATATCTTTACATAGAACAGGACTAGTTTAGAGAGTTCTGTTATTCACTAATGTTGGTTTGTTGTTTTTTTTTCCTCATATACAATGCAAAACCTACGTGCTTTTTGGAGAATGCACATCTGTCAACTATAAATGGGTGAAAAACCAAAATAACCTCCACCACCACTACAACTGCAAGTTGTAAAAATTAAGCTTGGTCTATTTCCAACCTTTCTGATAGATCTAGGAAACAAACTCCCTAAGAAATTATGTTACACTCGTCAAAAAGGCTAGTCCTGGAACATACCTTTCATAAAAGACTGCCTCCAATAATTTCCAGAGTATTTTTATATTAATACATTTTTGGTAAATAGACCATCTATTCAAACAGATTTTATTACATCATTATGCCATAAATGATTCTCTGGTCTAGTTATAATCTATTAAACAACAGCTATCTCCAAGAAAGCCAATAGACAGCATTTCATATTGCCAACAAGACGTATTAGTGGACAAAAAAGGTCACCTGATTACCTTTGGCAATTTAATTTCCGAATGTGAGGCATGCTTCTTCTAGATAGCCTAATTTATGTTTTAAATTATTTATTTCCTAACATGTTCCTGATACCCTATAACAGCCACTAAATCGTGGGTATACAGACCCCCATAAAATGACTACTTACCTAACCCACTTTTATGTCTGATATTATCATCCCAGACCTATAATTCCTTTTTTTCCTTCCTATTCCAAAATCATTTATTGTTAGCAGAAGAAATAAACTTACTACTGCTATCTCCATCATTGCAGGCATTGACGAAGTCAGTCCTTTTCAGCAGTGTGCCAAAGGCACAGCACATTCTTCAAGGAATCATGGATACACACTTATTTAATTGCCAGAAGTGGTCATTAAAACTCAAGCTTGCACTCTTTTAAGGTACAACCACTTCCAGAAATACAAAAAGTTGTCTCATATTATTATTTCTTCTGAAATTATGTGGAAAGGGCTGTGTTCCATACAGAAAGGAAAGACAGAAGTAGTGCACAGGGCAGTCTATTAAAAAACAAAACTAAAAATGAACAAACAAAAGAAACGCAAAACACCACAAAAACACTTTTACAGTCTGCAGATTTTTTTTATTATCCTAGCAACTTAAACTGCAAGCAGAAAGAATTTTTTCAGTAGAAAAGCTTAATGAGTAACCTGACAAGCTTGTAGGAATGTCTACATCTGCATAAATGCAGAAATTCTGATCTAGATTTCATTTCTGTGGCTAGAGACTTGAAAACTTTGGCTTTTGAAAGCAGAAAGGCAGAGCAAAGAAAAACTGAGCAAGGTTAATTCTTGGATTAACAGCTATTCTGACTTTCCAGCTTAATCTTTGATACTTCCAGCACTGGAGTCAAAATAAATAAACCCTGCACATAGAAATTTATAAGCTTCACAAATGGAAGACCACATCCTCTTCCTCCATCCAAGAAAAAATCCAAACAAGGAAATCTCATCAACAACAATCATTTCCAAGGCAGATTTGAAGAACCTTCAATATCCCACAGTTTTTGAGCTCATACTATAGAGACCTTTATCATGGGTGTTTGTTTTCATTTTTGACAATTCACTCTGTCTGGTTGTCAATTTAAAATCTTCAACTTGTCATGGTTACAGAAACCAAACCCGGGATTATTTTTTCTCACTATGAATGTAACAGATGTTTGGCTTAAGGTGAAGTCTGTTTCCAGTGCTTTAGAGAAAAGTGATTACATCCCCCTACCCACACCCACCCTCCCCAACAGCAAATTTTTTAATGGGGGGATGACACACATACTTCTTCCAAAAATCATAGGTATTAACACAATGTAGATATAGCCCTAAACACGTCCTTAAATGTATCAGCATTTTGGACAAACATACGCTTGCTTTTGCAGGCTAAAGCTGACATTTCCAAAACCTGTCCTAGTTTAAAAAAAGGAAAAGTGGAACAAAATTAAATGCAGAGCCCATCTTTATCACTTAGAAGCATGAGACACTTCTTTCTAAAAGATGTATTTAAAAAATCTGCTGAAATTCTATAATAAGGCAAAGATATGACTTCCTCATCTTTGAATCCCAAGTGGATCAAACTGGAAGTGATGCACATCAGTCCCTGTGAGGTGGGTCTGCATGGCATATAAGACTCTCTGTTTCCTGAACAGTCACCTACAATCATAACCCTTCATTTCTTCTTTTTATGTGTAGTGGTGATACAGGCAGTAGGCCAGTCTACCAGTGTAGGTATCTCTGGTGTAGCTAGTTCATTGCTCCCATCATCATTTGGGTGTTCTACCTCAATTAAAGCCTCAGACCTATTACTCAGAGGTATCTGGGGGGGGGGGGAGGGTGGTAGGCAAGAGGGGACTCCACCTCCTGCTCTTACCATGTACTTGCCTTCACTCACAGTTTTCATTTAGGGCTCTGTCAGTGGCCTGGCAAGGGCAGGAAATAAGAGGCTACTTGATCTTGCATGCTCTCTGCTGGGTGCTCCCATTTCCTTTTTAGGGAGAGCAGAGGCTAACACCACCAGTCTATCCCCTGTTCCACCTCCCTAATATTCCTTAACCTTTTGACCACATCATGTAGCTCTGGCACCATGCTGAGTAGATCAAAATGCAGTAAGTTAGAAGTTCTTCTAGTTCTGGTGCGGCAGGTTAGATCACTTGGTTATCCCCGTCCCGTCCAACCCCCATAAAGGGACAACTGTAAGGCTTTCACTTGAACAGAATACATTAATTCCTACCTCCATTATTACCAACAACCAAGCTCACTACAGGGTTTAGCCTGGATAACACAACTAACATTTTGGTAATGTGATTATATTCTCCTCCATTTCTATCCCACCTCAAGACCCAACATCTTATCTCATGGTATTCTTCCCAATTTTAAGACCAATAATACTCCAAGGGACTAAATGGTTTCTTTAATACCTATATAATAAAAGACACATTAATAGTATGAACTCAGAATCACAACTGAGATTAAAAAATTCTATCTGCTAACAGGATAGGAAGTATGGATATCAAAAACAAAGCATCATATCTCTCCTGTAGAGCCAGAAGTTTTACATAAGAATTGGTGAGCTATTGCACCATTCCCACACAATTTTCCTCAAATGAAAGCCAAGTAAAGATGATAAAGACTATGTAAATATTTCTCTGTCTTTTTTTTTTTTTCCTAGCTTAAGTATGACTGCTCAGATCAAGTCTTCAGATGCATATAGACATCTATGATTAGAAGTGTTGTTAGGGTCCCTGTAACTGTGGTATCTATGTCATACCATACAAATGCAAATACAGATTATGCAAAATGTTAAATATTGCAAAGCTTATAATTTTGTACATTCCATTTCTCATAAGTGCATTATAATAAAATTAAACACAACCCAACAGCATTCAGGCTATTGAAGTACAACTTCAATACGATCAATAGCACTTCTTGGACATAGTTTTCCTTCATGGGACTTTACTATGTTGGAGCAGCTCTGGAAGTGAAAGAACACAACCACAGTTGGCAAGTTAACCAGCATTATTGGGTTAGGTGAGAGTAGTATGATTTTTTTTATGACCCCTGACAATGCTGCAACATTATATATATAACATGCTGCTGAAATTATATCCTTAGAACAAACTCAACTGCCAGGACCAGCATGGGTCCTTGCTCAAAAGTTAGACATTCAACCCAAAATTCCTTTAGTCTATAAATTTCCTTCCCTTATCTGTCTTTCCAAGTGTTCCACACACATCACCTGAATACGCTTTTACATTTTATTCAACTAATTTTGAGCATTCCATTTAAAATTAATGGCAACAATGAAAGAAAAACATATTTTCTCCATTTTTGATTGATTTTGTTTAATTTATCTGTGCTTTGGGAGGGTTTTTTTGAGGTTGAAGATGGGGCTTAAGGACACTGTGAAGTATATACACTGAACACATACTTTTCAGTAAAGGTCACAAATATATATGAGGAAAAATGCACCCCAGATTGTTATCTTGAACTTTCAAATTAAGATACTTTTTCTCAAAGCATTTTTCCAAAGTTCAGTTTTGAATTGCAGCAAACATTGGAAGCTTAAGTTTGGGGACTCTGAACAACATGTCAACTAATTATTGATTTTCCTCCTTAAGACAGTAAGCTCATTCAAAGGAAAAGATATAATCCTCTTAATATTTTGCTCTAAGAACCTCTAGTTACACTTAGAGAAAATAAGTTTATAAATAGATATCCATTGAGAATTTGTGTTTCAGTGTAACCGGGTCTAAAGGAAGTCTGAACAGTTCTAAAAGCACGGTTTGTTGAATAACTGCTGCTCTTACAATTTTAAAATTTTATGTGATTAAACCTCACATGTTTTATGTTAAACTGTAATTTCTAGTATTCAAAACCAATTGTTCCATGTACTTCATTCAAGGTGATGTTAATGACTTGAAAGTACATTTTTTACACAGTGACACTGCATTGCTCTAGAGGTGGGTTGCTTGTACCAGATGTTTAGCACTTACTAATCTATGCCTAAATATATTTCAAGGACCACAATAAATTATTTAATATTTTTTTATTTAGTCAGTCAAGGTGGTTTGATTTTTTGCCTTTTTTTTTG
>JANHGL010011547.1:36407-52283 GCA_024611195.1 Ceyx melanurus | reverse complement strand
CACAGATATTAAATGTCTCATGAAGTTAAACATCGAGGGGGTTTTATATATTTTTTTAGGCATATGGAAGAGGCATAATAGCTATTTAGGTAACTCAGTAGGTTAAAACAATTACAACACGCTTCATAAATCAGAAGCAAACAAGATATTTTAGGGAAGGAGCGTGACGGATGAGGTCACCAGATATACAATATGTCATTTAGTTAACTTAAGCCCATATTTTTCCCATAATGTAGTAGATGAACTCATTAGTTACAATGAAAAACAGCAAGAAGGAGGCATCTGGCTTCCAACTGCCTGTTTCTGACAGGATTAAGAGCACTAGGTCTAGTAATGTTTCTGCTCTGTCTACTGACATGGCCTTGTGCTGCAGGAAACTGATGAGGTTTGCTGAAAATTTACAGGCTTACTGTCACAATGTTATAACACACTAAGATGCAATCAGGGATATTTTTGCTTCTGTTTATACTTTTTTTTTTTTTCCAAGTTGCTTTGAGTATATGCTCACTATATGACTAAGTTTTATCTAAATAACATTATGAAGTTGTATTCTCTATTGCTGAATTCTGAAGATGATAGGAGTGACAAAACACAATAAATATAGAAAAAAAACCCCTCAACTTGTGGATATGCAGTGTTGTAGATAAAATTGGTTGGATTTTGTGACCAAGGAGGCTATAATTTGCATAAAACAGCACTACTACTAATGCAGATCCAGAAGGTCTTAACCTACATCATTTCAGATTTATCTGTATTACACAAATACTAATTTGCTAGTGTTCTTATTTGGGGGGCAGTTATTCTGCCTGACTTGATTTTCCTTTGTCTTACAAAAGTAAATTAGACTTTTTAAACCTTACTCATTTAGCTTGCTTGATGTTTTAAAAATGGGAGTTAATGCATTGTATTTAACTAGTTTTTAGAGATTGTTATTCACAGTGATAATTCAATCTAAGCTTAATTGACTTAGTGCCGTGTATTCATTTTAAGTACTGAAAACACAGTAAGAACAATAGAATATTTTTTTTTCATAGTTCTTAAAAAGAAAAAACATGTTTGAAATTCTTCAGTCATATGTTGCTAGATACACTTACCTGTTTGGCAAATTACTTTCTGCTAGACCAGTAGACTTCTGCTTTCAAAACTGTCTAGGACTCAGTTGAATCTCATGATTTTAATGCATAAAAATCCTCTTTCTGGTGTAGTTATTTGAATTTCCACAATTAACATTTCCATCAGCTTTGATGTCTTTAGTTTTGTGTTGACCTTAATGAAAATTTAGGTGAGGTGTACTTCACCATGTAGTGGACCATATTCTTTTTGCCTCCTTTTCATTTATATAATAATGGAACATTATGCTATTTTACTTACAATATCTTACAAGGGCAACAATTTGACTGACTGGTGATCCTCTTCCCTTCAGCTTAGTAGTTTCGTCTTTGTAAGGATGATGTTAAAAGAGATAAGCAAGCAGAAAATTCATTAGCATCGTTCTGTGGATCAGATGTCCCTCTGTGCCAAATATAGGCAGTACTAAGTAGATATGGATTTTTTTCCTTCCTGATCTGGCAGATGCTAAGTGCATTTTATGCAGTTCATAAATCCAGTTTCTACTTCCTGCTTCACAAAGCAGGGCTCATATCTATTTGATAAGATGTGTTTAAGGCACTTAGGAGAAAGAGAAGAAGGAAGTGACTTCCACGTTTATGGCTGTTAAAAGAAAGCAATACTGATTATAATGGGTTATTTTGAATTGTATTTTTAAAAGCCTTTTCTTCTCTGCCTATATCTGTTTGTTAATATCTGTACACACTGAGCTTTACACTACCATTAGTTCAAACAAATAATTTCATATAGATTTTTTTATGTGCAGAGGCATATACACATATTTATACCCATGTTGTAAATACAGAGATAGTTTACACCTGACTGTACTAAACAACTGGTAATAAGATGCGATTGCTATTATATTATTATGTTGTTGAAGAACATTTTATTTGCAACAGTAAGAAGGGCAGAGCTTCATCGAAGTAAGTTGTAAAATATTTTCTGTAGTATATAAACTGCTATATCAGAACCATGAAGCAAACAATAAAGTGTTCCTATTTAATATATAGGCCAGCTAAATGTTATAATTAAGTGACCCAATGAAAATAAGATAGTTTGAAAATTTTTTTTTAATAACCTAGCATTTTAAGAGCAAGCTTTTTGTCATTACGAAAGCCACAGTTTATTCTTTTAAAAATGTAAACAAAAAAAAGATAAATATTGAAGTAATTCACAAGTGTAGCTAACTTTCCACTAAGTATGGCAAATGATTCTTCTCTACTGAAGCTGCTGTGTCTGTTTCACTGAGCAGAGGTACACTTTTCTCGCTTACAAGATGTTGTTCAGTCCCTTTCAATCTGGAAATGTTCCAAACTGAACAGATTTCGCTTGCCCATCTCTATAAAGCTGTGTTTATTTTGTTCTTAAAATTAACCTGAATTACGTAATTTTTTTGATGGGGAAGGAGTTCTCTAAAGAATTAACAATAGCACTTCTTTTGCTCATTCACGTATAGATAAATGTATACTCATATATGTGCAAAAATGTGTACAATACACATATTAAACAGAAGACAAAGCAAACAAAAGGTCTAGCAGTTTTCTTTTGAATGCATGCTTAATATTTTCTGACAGCAAAAAAAAAAAAAAGCCTAAAAGTTATAGTAATCCTGAAGTGTAAGAGATTGTGTTTTTCTCTACCAATAGAGAAAACCACATCATACAGATAGGCCATCAATAGTTATATTTTTTAATATTATTTTTGCTGACAGGATTGAGCTGTTTGATTACTGTATGAGTAAGTAGTGGGTTGTATTTCTAAATGTCACTGAGCTTGCATAATGCAACTTTGGACTCCCTCTTCTAAGCCTTTATATATGCCAAACAGCTGTTGAAAGCAAAATGTTTTGTATACAAAATTAGTTTTTAAGGTTTAAACTACCAAGATTTATGGGCTTTCTATCTCATTTCTGTCTCGTAAAACCTTAAGGTTTAATTTTTAGGGGAAAAAAAACCAACAGACTAGGGTGTAAATATTGTTCATAATCTCTATTTCACTACAGAGACACCAACTGTGCTTCCAGAAAATATCAAAGACAAAGAAACACCAACACCAGTGGAAGATATTCAGCTGGAAAGCTCTATTCCTCATACAGATTCTGGAATTGGAGATGAACAGATGCCCAATATTTTGAATGGCACAGACTTGGAGACCAGCACAGGCCCTGATGCCATGAGTGAGCTGTTGTCTACTTTGTCTTCGGAAGTGAAGAAATCTCAGGAGAGCTTAACAGAAAGCCCCAGTGAGATTCTGAAACCTGCATCATCAATATCAAGTATCAGTCAAAGTAAAGGCATCAATGTCAAGGAAATACTGAAAAGTCTTGTGGCAGCCCCTGTTGAGATTGCAGAATGTGGTCCAGACCCAATCCCTTACCCAGATCCTGCACTGAAGAGAGAAGCTCAGGCTATTCTTCCCATGCAGTTTCACTCATTTGACAGGTATATGGCTGGATTCATTAATTTATATTGATGTAATTCAGAAATATGAAGGATTTTTTTTTTATGGATTGTCTTCCATTGGTTTGTATTAGACTATATATGAAAAGCAGCTTAATTGCTACTCCTTTTCTGAGTTACCAAATCAGACCATACAGTATAGACAAAAGTAATTTTGTTTTTCTCTGTGTGGCACTTGGACAACAAGTCTGATACAAAGAAATATTTTTGCAATTAAAGCTTTTTTCCTTCAAAGCAGCATTTTAGTGAGGAGTAGGGATAATACCTGCTGATATAGAACAGACCGCAGAAATTCAGTTGAATATTCTTTCAAAGGCTGAAATCTTAATTGGATCCATCATCGCACTGTTTTCTGGTACTGAAATGCTTCCCCCATAGCAAATTGTTTGAATGGTCATGGTGGAAACCAGTTTCCTTTCAGGTCTTTAAACAGCAAATATGTTAGTTAGTGTTTAAAAATAAACTGATGAACGTTTTCACAGAGTTCTTTGTTACTTTCCTTAAGCTGTAGCTTCTTCTCAGCTTTTAATGAATAAACTTGTCTTTACATGTCCAGTCCATCTGAGAATGGAAGGTGTGCAAATGAAAACATCCTTCCAGAAGGAAAGTAGCATGATCCATTGTGGGTTCAACCTTAACCTGTGCAAATACCTAACTCTTATGAGTGTTGATGAGATTACATTTTCTGATGTGACAAGATCCCTGCATCTTCTTCATATACTTTTTAAATTAAAAAATGCAATCAACACTTAAAGAAATGGTAAAACATGGGTAATGGTGTCACTTCTCTATTGCAAATTGCAAAGGAGAAGCTGATCAAGACCTGACCTTCTAAGTTTTCATAGGGAGTGAAAGAAGTGTTAGAGGGGAAGAACCTTGAATAGTATACTGAAAGGAAGTTAGAAATAATAAAAATATTGAGAAAACAACATGAATTTTAGTTTGTGGTGGTTTATGAACATTTTTTTGTTGCCTGTAGTACCTTAGTTATCATTGAAAAACTGAAAAAAAAAATAAATTACAGTATGCTTTTCCATACTTGCTCATGTAAATAGAATTGTGCTTACTGATACAAAATAACAAATAATAGACACTGCATATTTTAAAAAAGCTAATGCTGTGCCTGCAGACCATATTTCTGTAGGATCTTCTGTTGCTGTAGTTTACACAGCTTTTGGCACTTGACTGAATAATGTGGCTATTGGTCTTGTTGGTTCTCTGGGGGGAATCATGAGCAATGGAGTGTATTGTTTTGTCAGGTTTTATTTATTTCACTGTTTATACAATATTTATAAGCAAATTGACGTTAGAGGGCTAGATTTTGCACTTCAGTCAAAAGATATTCTGAGGCTAGACTTCTTATCTTTGCATTTGGCTGGTTGAGTGCCTCGTAAAAGAAGGTTTGAACTAAGTAATTAGTCGATATTTCTTTAATAACCTTGCATGCAGGTAAACGCCACGTAAACCAAACTCCTGTCAGTAAAATGGGAAGAATTCTGTTTTCTAATTTAATACCACGTGTCTTGCTCTGCGTGCCCTTCCAATTGCACGTTGCCGCTGTGTCCACAACGGGCACGATGTAGCGGGCCGCCCTAGACTTTGCGCAGCCATAAATGAAATATGCAAAGCCCGACGACGTCCGACGTGCCTCATCAAATGGGAGTAGTGTGCAGCTAATGTATGCAGCAGCTCGAGTCCTCTCGAATGTAAATGCCGAGGTGCTAGTGATGAAAGGAGGGGATTGAGGTCTCGGGGGGCGCCGCTGCCGGATTGAACAGAAGCGGCCTCGCGCCGCGCGGAACCCGAGTGTGGCGCCTTCAGCGCTCACAGCCGTAATGGGAGGTGGCAGTTGGAAATGAGTTGCCACGGCAAAGAGTATTATTTTTGAAATGCTTTCACACAAATCACTAGGCCCCGCATACAACTTAGTTTCATGCTTTAATGTCATCAGGAGGCACAAATTGGTGTGTCTAATTGTTTGCCACCTGCCAGCAAAATGAGCTGCCAGCCAGCCAGACGGGTTTGATTGTCTGTCAGCTCTTCAATAGATTGAGAGTGACAACATCAAAAATTTCACTTCAAACTCTGAAGCTTTGAGCAGCTTTTCAGAGACCTCTTCCCCACAAGTGCTTCTGGACAACTGCATTTTTCAATTAGTTTTCAATATATTGCTGCCTTCTGCCTCATCTGTCTTAAGGTAGCTGTAATTACATTATAAGCTATATAAACAGATTTCTAGGACAGTGGAGCCTGGATCCTCAAAGTTATGACATGTCTTTTCACATCAGACTGAGTTCCTTGCAAATGGTAGCCAGAATGACATTTTTAGAAGCAAACACAAAGGGTTATTTCACCTAGATTTACAACTGATAGAACGTAACTCACCAATAATTCCTTTTTGCCTCCTTAGCTTTTGTCTGATAAAAATCAGTCCCCGTTACGGATTTTTAGGGTTTGGGGATTTCTTGTTTCTGTTGGTTATTGGAGGTTTTTTTGGTCGATTTTCCATTTGTCCTACTAGACACAACCTAGGCCATTAACATTTGTGAATTTATTCTACCTAGTACTGCATTCTGAAGCTTACATTTTTTCCACTGGTTTTTGGTTTGTTTTTCTAGTAGAGTTTTTAGAGGGGTATTATTATTAAAATGGAGAGTGTTTGTGATTTCAGATCTCATTTATTATTTTCTCAAAGTGACATATTACATTGAATTTAGAAGAATTATTTCAGTAAGAAACATGCTTGCATAAGCAGAAAACCTTCAGTTCCTGGAAATTATTTTTCTTGCTCATTATCGCTTCATACATTGGAATAGTACAGGTTTGCTTAGTTTACATGCTCAGTGAAGTCTTTGTAAGCTTATTTACAAATATTTTGAAGGACACAGTTTTGAAGTAGTTTGGTCTTGGCTTTTTATTGTTTGTTTTTGCATCTTTTTTTTTTTTCTCGTAGAAAGTCCTTGGGGCCAACTTTAAAGGTATTTATATGCTAGAAAAGGTCTATATCTTGTGAAACAGAGTCAGGGCTGATGCATGTCCTGCTAGATATTACAGAGGAAGAAGGTCTTCAAAAAGAGAAGACCATTCTGCTTGGGTTTGGTTTTGTTTTGATTTTTTTTTTAAATTTGATTATGTTTTTGTCATTTAATACATGACTTTTTCACTTCTATTCACATTCTTTGAACCTGTTTTGTAGATTAAGGTCATTTTTTATGTACTTTAAGATTTGGATATTTTGAAAATCTGTGGTATCAATTGATTGCAAGAATCCATAACTGGACATTCAGCCCTGATTTAATTTACTTAAGTCACAAATATTATATCCTTCAGTGAGCCTTCCATATCTCTCCAGTATAATGCACATTTTTCAATCTGGTTTTTCTTTCCCTTGGCTGTTGACCCTGAATTACATCTTCCCTCCTTGATCTCAGATGAATCTTATGGCAGTCAGCCATAGTAGAAGGCTTTCTTAAGTAGGATTCTGAATGTGTTGTTAGTACACACTAACAGTCATTGTTAAAGACTAAAATCATAGTCTGGGGCAGATATCAGAAAGAATAGTAGGTAATTAACAATATACATGTTTCATAAAGGACTGGGCTTATACAGAGGTATAGAGAATATGAATTATTTCAGAGAAGAAATAGTAAACTTCTTTCAGAGATAAAATTAATGTAACTTTTTTTTCTACTGCGATTTCTTCTGAAATGCCTGGCAGAAATTGCTGTTTGACACAGAGTACTTCTACTGCTTTTTGAAGAGCACTTACTGAAAATCCTCATTCTTTCTGCTGCTGTGGGGGAGGAAAGAGGAGCAAGAATATTAAGTCAGCCCTTAAGGGGTTTCATATATCCCAGAAGAGCGTAAAGTGATTCTAACTTAATTGCTGCTGCTCAGATAGGTAGCACAAGACATCCACTATTGAAAGCTTATCTCTGACCTCTTGATTGACCAGAGTGATTGGTTTGGAAGGTGTTTAAATTTTCAAATGGAAAAGAGATACAGAATGTGGATCACAGGCAAAGAGAGAGAAAAATACAGTGCCGCATAACCTGATTTGTCTGTCACCAGCACTGAGTAGCTGAATTTTTAAGAACATTAGATAAAGGGTTTTTTGTGTTTTTTTCATTTTCTATTTTTGCAGTTCAACTTGTTGATGGTTTTATTTTCTACCTAGCTATTTCATGAAAATTTTTGAAACCCAGAAGAATCCTATAGCCATTTGCTGAGGTTATTTCAAGTACATCAAGCAGTGTAGGCAAAAAGGACCTGGGGGTCCTGGTAGACAGGGGGATGACCATGAGCCAGCAATGTGCCCTCGTGGCCAAGAAGACCAATGGCATCTTGGGTTGTATTAGAAGGGGTGTGGTTAGGAGGTCCTAAATACAGAAAATGTAAAAAATACAGAAAATATAGAAATTATAGAAATATAAAAAGTATAAAAGTTATAAAAAATAATAAAAATTATAACACAACATCATGACCAAAAGTCTTGCTGACTCTCTTGTGCCATTTTAGTGATCTTCTGGTTTGTTTGTTTGTTTATTTTCCCCAGGAGTGTGGTTGTACCAGTAAAGAAACCCCCTCCAGGTAGTCTGGCTGTTACCACAGTTGGAGCTGCCACAGCTGGGAGTGGACTGCCACCGGGTAGTACACCTAATATATTTGCTGCAACAGGAGCTACACCAAAAAGTATGATTAATACAACAGGTATTGTCCTTAAATATTTTTGTGGCACTCATTTTGTCGTGTTTGTTTTTTGTTTTGTTACTTTTAGTGGTGTTTTGATTTTTAGTCATCTTTTTTTTTTGTTAATATTTTTCGTACTTCTAAAATAAAAACCTGGAAAGATTAAATCTAGGCCTTTATTAGAGCCAGTGTTTTCTCTTGCTTTATGTTTATAACTTATGATAGTGCAGACTGGATTTGCACAACCTTCAATAAGTGAGTAAACAGCATTAATTTCATTTTGTAAAGTGTAGTTTAGAATTGAAATGAGCTAAATTCTCCAGTGCTCTGCAGTAGAGGATATTTATTTGATATATACCATTTAATCAGAGAAAGCAAAGACAACTAGCTACGTAATAAATCTATCACAGATTGGGGTGAGGTCATATTTTGGGCAATTTGTCAGTGAAAATTGTGCTGATTTTTGGAAGATTTTTCATTAAGATCCTACCTAATTTAAATGTAGTCATGTCTTATCAGTAGTTGTTTATTGTGACTTAATGAAAGAGGACAAGACCTATTTTTAATTATTTATAGGAGTAGTAATGGAATTGTCTGTCATGAAGGAGCCTGTTGGCCATGAAAACTATGGTTTCCAGTCAGAAATGAATCCTTAATGAAAGCTATTGATGTTTACTTAAACCCCCTTGAAATCTCTGGCTATGGTCTGTTTTCTTTCTGAACTAAGCAAAAGCACTTGAGAGAAGAGCTCTCTTCAAGGATATCACAGCTTCAGTCAAGGGTTGAGGAAGTGAAAATCTCTCTGGAGTTGCAGAAAATGAAGGGGGAAGCTTTTGGCATCTTACTACTTCATGGAATAATAAGATACGCTCACTTTTCTCTTTCCTCCCTCTCTTTCTCTCTTTCTTTACTCCCTCTCTTTCTCTCTCTCTTTGCTCCCTCTCTTTCTCTCTTTCTTTGCTCCCTCTCTTCTTTTTTTTTTTCCTTTTATTTGCTTTTGCACATTACCTTTAATACCTGGTAATAGAACTTCGATTTTTCTAAGGATTAATAAATAAATAAAATCTCCAAATCTAATTATCCTGAGGCAGATGGGAGGAATGAATGCTCTGAATAATGTTATCAATTCCATGAACAGTTCCACTTGTGTAGCCACTTCTGTTAATCTTGAATGGATTTCCTTTTAGGTACTCTTATGTCATGCCAAAAATATCCTACATTGGAAACCTTGTTTTCCATATGATACTGAATAGTGTAAGCTTTCCAGTCTTCTCACTGACTAAAGATCTGAACTGTTTTGGCTGGAATGTAGTAGCTCTTCTTTGTAAGTAATTGCATTTAAAAATCAGTCATTTCCCTGATACTGTGCTGAGGAGAGGACAGTATTGTAGATACCATGGTACTTTCACTGCTCTGTGAATGAAAGGCTGCTTTGTTTTTTAGTAGATTTTATAGTTTGCTTTTTTTTTTTCTTTTTCTTTTTTTTTTTCCCCAACTGGTTTTGTCTCCTAGTCTATGGATTAGCTTGATTTAAGGGAAAGGTATTGATTCTGTGGAATTTCAGCAAGTATCAGAATTCATCACAATTATGTGCTTACTGAATTTCTTTAGTGATTTTGTTTGGTAAAGATTTTTATGCCTGAATTCATCTGCTTGAGCTTTATAGATGAATTCTACTTAAGAAATCATTTGAAAAGTCCTTTCCCTCCAATCTTTTATAAAGATTTTACTTTTATATCAACATTTTAGTAAGGCTAACATATTAATCACACACACACACACAAAGGTAGTATCACATTGAAAATACATAAATGACATTAAAATGTTCATTTTGCCATTTTTAATTAAGCAATGCCTATGTTAGAGCAGTGATCATGTATGTCGGTTTATGAGATACATACATGAAATACCCAGATACTTTCTGGTTTATATACTTGTAGTCTGTGAAATTATCTATGTTGTTAATGATTTTAAAGAAAGCTATAGAATTTCACTGAGCAGAATTATTTTTTTTTTAATTTTTATATGTTAAGCAGTATGCCATTTTTAAGAAACACTAGATGTCCCCCCAGACCTATTTACAGTTGTTTTTTTAGTATGTCTCAGATATGCTAGAAATACAGTTTTATCTTTGAGGTATATTCTGTGCTGGACTTGTGCAAATGGTGGTGTTTTCAGTTGTTCATGGATTAGAGTCAGTGTTTACATTCCATCTGTCATCACTGTCGTACTTAATGTCACTGTCACCATGTAATGTGATGTATTTTACTCAAGTCCTTTTAGTGCTTTAAATGTATCTTCTAGGCCATAGGTTTTCTTCATCTATTAATGAATTAAACAGGTTTTAAAGGCTTTTATATTGAATTTCTGTAATTCACATCTTGATTCTCACTTTTTTTTTTTGTTAATCCAGTAGTTCTAAGTCTGTTTAACCTTTTTTGTGAGCCTAGCTGGTTAGTCAACTGAGGAACTGCATTTTTAGACAACGACACAAAATTTTACTTAGGAAGGAAAAAGGAAAGAAACAATAAAAAAGTGTTAACTATGTATATATGAATAAAAATATGCAAATAATATAAATAGGTAAATAATATATAAGTAACACAAATATTCACGCACACACACACATATATATATATATGAAACCTTGAACTTTTTTAAACTCCCCTGTTCCTAGCTAATTTGCTGTGATCCCTAGGCTGGGAGAGATGATATTTTTGTGGTTTATTTTCAGTGTAATTTGGTACATTTGCAATTTGTATGTAGTCCAAGTCAGAACCTCCCAGTCTTGTTATTAACACAACAGACTAAGTTCCTAGTCTAAATCCTTAACCTCAACAGCTACTCCAGTGCTTGTGAGCCCAGAAATCCTGTTGCATTTTGATGCTCTTTAGAATGTAAATTTTATCAAATGAGCCAGTCAAAATTATAATCTTAATTCTTAACTCTGTTAATAATTCTACTTAATTCTTTTATCAGGAAAAAAAAAATGTTTAAAGGGAAATAAATAAATTTTTAAAATGTAAAAATCCCTTCTGCCAGAGAATTTTCCACCATCACCTGCATTTGACTTCTACTCCAAAGTAACCTGCCTGCTTAAGCACTTAAGAAATCATAGATGCTCTGCAGAGCCGGAAACTGAAAAATAATAGATACCAGTTTAATGCAAAGGACAGTGATCTATCAACTGATAAAACTGACCAGCAACAGGGAATTACCAGTTATTTTCAAAATTTGCTCAAAAATTGCTGTGGATCTCTAACTCCAACTGCGGGACCATTCGTGGCTACCCTTCTTGCAGTGCCACAGGGACCATGGCCAGCATTTCTCACATTTCTCCCATGGCTCTCACTGCTGCCCATGGCCACTCTGAGCCTTTGCTGGTTTGCTTCAGCCTGGCTCAGCTCACAGAGACGTTTCACAAACATGATAGATTGGCATTCAGAGTCTAACTTTAGCCCTTAGCTCTGACCCACATCACTGCAAGTATAAATGTATGCTCTGTCTGCATCTTTTTTTTCCTGGGCAGCTGTTCACAAGCCATTGAAATGATATGCCCACGGCCCTCCCTATTTTTGCTATCTTAAAGTGATTTCTTGATTCGAGAAAAGAAACAGAAAAACTATAATTAGAGTCTTAATACCCTTCCAACACTATTGCCCCCCATTAATTCCTGAAAGAATATACATTTTCTATCTTCTCTGTCATTTTTTAATTTGCATTTTATTTTCTGCCTGCAGTTGCAACTGGGCAGCCAAGAAGTGTGTGCACATATATATTTTTAAAAAATAGTTTATATTCTATTCTTCACTCAAGCTCATCTTAAATATACTTTTATTTTAGAAAGATCTTACTTTACAGGATGATGTAAAAATGTTTTCATCTTTGGAATATAATTTGGGAATAATGCAAATGAGGTAAGGATTTATTTTGCCTGATTTTCAATAGCTTTTTAAGCTTATTATTGCTATATTAGCAAAATAAGGTTTTTATTGATGTGATACTTGTGTAGAATGTCTTTGTTTTAGAATAAATAACAATATTTTCCTAAAGTAGATGAATAAAACAAGAACTATATTAAAAGTCTCTAAAAGTTATGTTTCTTCAGACTGAATTAAGACCTCTATTTTTTGGGGGACAGGTGCAGTAGACTCAGGATCTTCTTCTTCCTCTTCATCATCCAGCTTTGTGAATGGTGCTACCAGCAAAAATCTCCCAGCTGTCCAAACTGTTGCTCCAATGCCAGAGGATTCAGCAGAAAACATGAGGTACACAAGTTGTATCCTTTAAAATTAAATATTTCTCCTCCACAACTTCATCCAAAATAGTGTAAAAAGCAAACAATATAAACACATATTTTAGCTCATTTTATATTTTATTATTCTAGTTATTCACGTAATATAGTGTATATTTTTACAGTTTTTCAGTGCTTAGAATAGTTGTACTAAAATAACACTGGTTTTTACCTTTTCTTTCTGCCCTAAAAAGTTAACACTAATGAGTGGCAAGTGTCCCCTCAGCTGCCTGTCCACTTTGAGGTATATTTTTTAAGGTAAATAAGAGTGGAGATGGCAACCAAGCTCAAGAACAAGATAATTTAATTCCCTAACGAACTAGAAAGGAAACAGAAAATCAGTGGCCCTAGGCATCCTTTAATTGCACCATTAGTGCTTCAATCATTTAACACAAAGTGCAAAAAAATCCCCTTTTTCACTAGTCCTTTCTAAAGTCTCAGGTGAGTGGTGCAGGTGGAATCACAGCAATGGGTGCAGGCACAGGCTGAAGCCTTGAGGGCTCTTGGCTTCACTCTGAAAAGATGCAAATGATCAAGGAGAAAATGTGTGGTGTAATTAAACCACAGCTTTTGCTGCTTGACTTCTGCATATGCTAGGACAGTGCTTTGCTCATTTAAAATTAACATGCTGAAATATGTTACAATGAAACTGGATCACTAATTACTTTGGTTTTCAGTTATTTTAACCAGTGCCATGTTCTTGGTGTGTTGTTTTTTTTCCACAACCATTTTGAATGTTTTTTGTCCAGAAGCTGAAGAAAAACTTCAATTGCAAAATCTGTAACTCAAAATTTTAATTCAGAATTTGGACTCAGAAGCAGCCTTGCTCTGAGCAGTAAATGAAATTAGTAACTGAAAAAACTTCAGCTTCTTTTAAAAGATCTTCATGTGATCTGAATTAAATGACATTTAATGTTTATAGATAATAGATATGGTATAAAACTTAAATGTCAGTGTTCATTCTCTTAGATTCTGTCAATAAATGTAACTTCTCTCTGATTGTGCTTTTGAATGCCAAATATATTTTGGCACTGTAATTCCAGCACAAAGAAGACACCTTAATCTATCACCAATCTGAAAAAGAACAGCAAAAGTTCTTAGTAGACCAGAATATGTATGTAATTTAAGTTCTGCTTTTAAGTAATAATTCACTTGAGAGAATGGAGCAGATTTCTAACCTTTAAAAGATTTTTTCCCTTTAAAAGGGAAGGAGGACTCTTAAGGGGTACAATCCTTAGCACATTGCTGATGCAGTGTATATTTGTATTGGGTTTCTGGATACCTGTGCTAGAAAGCTTCCTCATACACTCCCTTGTCTAGCATTGCAGTGCCATATTTTGTTATTTGCAATTAACAAAAACACCCAAGTTACAATTAAGAATAAGAACTTCCATTTTCAAGCTTTCAAATTTATATAAAAATGAGATGCATATAAGCTGAGATAGATGAAATAGACCTACCCTTGAATATCTGACCTTCTTATATTTGAAAATGAGAATAAAAGATTTTACTTGTTCTGGAGTACTCTGTAAATGCAGAATTTCTTAGGCTGACACTGCTGCCTCTGAGATGACATTTACTTAAAGCCATTTAAACTCTAAAGTTTAATAAAATTACCATCATCCTCTTTTCTAAAGAAGCTTACAGCAACTTTTATAAACAGCTATGATTTGACATCATTTAACTTCTATTGTTAAATGTTCTCCCAAACAAGCTATGATTTCTTTTCCACAGTATCACTGCAAAGCTTGAAAGAGCTTTGGAAAAAGTGGCCCCTCTCCTGCGAGAAATTTTTGTTGACTTTGCCCCCTTCCTATCCCGAACACTGTTGGGCAGTCATGGACAAGAGCTGCTGATTGAAGGTACTGTTCCTGTTATAAAATGATATTATTTTAGCTATTAGTCATTTGATATAAGCAGTCTTTCACTTGCACAAGACTTCATATAATTATTTTTGATAAATAAATGAATCGGTTAATTGTGTTGTGATTTCACTTCCTTTCATTTCCCATCATGTAAATAATTTATAAGTAATTTTTTTTTCTCCCCAAGTGAGGTACTGTGTAAAGATACATTTGGGATATTAAAAAATACATATTTGTTTCTGATCAGAATACTAATACTAGTCTAAGAGTCTAGTTTTATATACATATAAACTATATCTATCTATATATTTATAAACTAGCGAATAAAAAAAATGTGTAATCAATTCCCATGGAAGAAAGAAAATTGAAGACTATGCTCCAACATTATTGTTACATGCATCTAGATTTGGGATACTGTTTGCTTAGGTGGGTCAGTTAGGTCAAAGCTTATAATGTGTGGTGGTCCTCATAGAAAAAATACAGCTTTGTGTTCCAATTCCAGCACACCTCCTATTAATATATGCTTTATCTAAATATTAGTGTAGTCTTTCTGTGGTCTCACTTATTCCTCACAACACAGGTTGGTTTTTATTCTTAATGCTGGAAATATTTGCACCTTGTAACTGAATTTTTCTAAATAGACTTTTTTTTTGTCTGATTATTGTTTAATAATATTATTGTTTAACTGTATTAAGGAATGATATAGTAGCATAATAATTCTCTAAAGCTTCAGGGTTTTAATCTGCTTATTCCATAGTTATTAAATTACAGATCAGGCAACCTTGATGGCATGTGCCTTTTTTTTCTGAAGGTCTCTCTAGTGTTCCTGTGAATATGCATGTGCAAGGATTGCTAAATCTGTTTACACTTGATAACAATATCCAGGTTTTGTAGATGATGTTTTACATACTTAAGAGACGGCACAAAGGAAAAGGGAGAAGAAAAAAAAATAATTTCATACTTCTAAAATCAGTTAATTATGCAAACTTTCTAGAACATTTGATGTTTTGAGATAAGTGTTGTTAATATAATTTTTTTTAACTTATGTACAACTTGGTTATTTCACTTTTTTGTAGTAGTTGAGTTGTCTTGGGCTTCTGGTGAAAAATCTTACAGTCATACCATGCCACCTCATTTTTTTAGCTTATATCATTGTTCTGTCCCAGGAAGTCTGGCTGATTTATTCTTTGAGGAAATTTTATCTAATATCTAAGGAGTGGCTTCTTAAATCTTGAGTTAAAATGAACTGGCTGAAGTTATGTGGTCAGTCTAGAACTAAAACTTGGACCACATACATTCAAAACTGTTAATTTCTTATGCTTGTTCATTTAGGTCCTAAAATGTAATGTTAGCAGAGGAGCTCTATCAAGTAGTAAACTGAGGCTGACAATTGTATTTATTGGTAAAACTCTTAATCTATTTACTTATTAAATTAAATTAAAAATAATTATTATATATTATA
>JANHGL010011547.1:0-36307 GCA_024611195.1 Ceyx melanurus | reverse complement strand
AATTAAATTAAAAGTCATAAATAACAATATTAATTTTTTTTGGCCATTTTTCCACAATCAATTATTTCTTCAAATGTATTTTACTATATTCCAAGTATTTCAACTTCCCAGAATAGGCGTTCTTCCACGATAGGTTAAAAAACAATTGAATGCACCTATTTTCAAACAGAAGATAGCAAAGCCAGCTCAGCTCTGTGCTACATCACCTGAGGTTCTTCCAGTGCCTCAGAGAACAGCAGTGGCAAAGGTTAAAATTGTCCATACAGACCCTAATTGGAAGCAAACATGCAGGACGTGTAGGTCACATATTTAAGCTTAGCAAAGCTGATTGTGGAGTTGCATTTAACACTTGCACAGATATGTTTTCACTAACTCTCCTTTCCATATGGGCTGTGAATTCCCTCCATGGGAAGTGCATTACAACATTCTAGCTTTTAGGTGAAAATGTTACAGGCGAGTGTAATGTGATCTGTATCTGAAAGAAAAGTTTTATATCCTCTTTTGTCCAGCACAGATGGGTAGAAGTATTTTCACTACAGCTATTCTTGGAGTGTCCTGAACTGTTGTAATACATCTGAGATTGAAACAGTCACATAAATGCTTTCCCTTCTCTTTAGTCAGATTACCAGTGCTTTTCATTTTCCTATAGAATTACCTGGGGAGAAGGTCAGCCAGGTAGACCTTCTCCAAAACAGCTCTTAAGAATTCTTTGGCATGCACTTGATTTGTTTCTGATAGGCACAATTCAAATCAGATGATACACAAAATGTTAGATGGGAGGATCATGTGTTGCTCCTCATTAACTCACCACATGGCCTTATGAAAATCTTCAGCAGGAGTGGTGATGGACCAGTTTTGTGTGGTGCTTGACAGGAAGCTTCTTGAAACAATTAAAAAATTGCACAATACATTCCTTTGGAAACCACGGATAAAACTTAGGTGCTAAATGACACTACTTTAAAAGCTGCCAAAGATCACAAGTGTGGCATCTACCAATGCTGGCACACTATTTTTTTTTCTGGTTTCCTCAAACAATACCTAGTTTTGCATTAGAATTGGGTTTTGCTGAGGTACTGCAGAATTTTGGAAATCCTTTAGACTTTCTGGGGAAAAAAAGAAAAAAAAAAAAAAAAAAGAAAAAAAAAAGAAAAAAAAGGAAGGAAAAAAAAGAAAAAAAAGTACTTTTTGGTGCTTAGTGTGGCCTTTGGCATTCTCTTAGAAACTTTTCAGGACCTTTGTGTCATTTTTGTGCTCAGGAGCACAGGTGCCACAAAGGAGGGAGACTGCATGCTCTTGCACAGCTTTATTTTCCTGTTCCTATTGTCCTCTCATGGTCTTATCTCACTCTGACACATCCCAAATATTTTTGGGTTTATGTCCAGATGAATTTTCTTTCAAATACTTAGACTTTTGGTAACTGTAGCACATCATGTAGCTAATACTATGAAGAAAAGAAATAAATGAATAAATAGTAGCAAGTAAAAATAGTGTTATGATTTTAAAATTTGCTTTTAACTGGGGTTTACAGCACGTAAGTAAAAAGCTATTCATAGTGCTGAAATTTCAATGAGCCACTTTTTGATAAGTGCAATGTAAGGAACTTAGTTTGCTCAATATACCAGAGATAAAAATAAGTTGGATATTAAAGGATATCTTAGTCTTTCTACCAACAGAATACCTAATGAGGGTAAATAGTATTGGAAAACATGATATTTATAGTCTTCATTACTCCTTTTAAACATTAATTCTAAATATAGTCTTCAGTCCAGCTTCTTAGGAGGAAATCTGCTGAATGGTTTTGGAGCCTCTGAATCCCCATTTCCTCTTTGCCATGCACTGCAAGGAATGATTGTCTGCATTATACCTTGATTTGCTCTAACATTGCTATTACTGCATTTATTCATATGGTCATAGATTTATTCCAGTGCCAGCTAGCATCTTGCAGGGATCACGTAAAAAAAAGTGGGGTTATTTCCTTGTTTTTCAGTTGACTGCACCTCAACTGCAGATGCAGTCAAGAATATACCATCTTCCCTTGAGGCATCTTAGATGACCAGTGTTCAAATCACTGTAAAAAATAAACATTTCTTCTGATTTTTTTGTGCTGATGTGTATATCTGTATCTATTTATCTATCTATCTATATATACATACTTATTTTTCTGCATATGATGCAATCCCTCCATAAACAACAACAAAGTTTAGGAATTTCAAACTGCTTTTTATAGGCTTATAATAAATTTGTTGCAAGAAATGTTCTGTGATTAGCTCTTAGTGTCTTACTGAAAGGCTTCACAGTATGCAAACACTTTGGGGATGAATGTGTTTCTTACTAAAAAAACACTGATGAGTCAGATCTACATGGAGACAGAAAACACCACCGGTTTTCCCAAAGTCTGTGTGCTAGGAACAAAGAAGTGATGAAAGGTTAAATGGATATTCAAATCTGCCTGTTTATTGCCATGCACTCCATCAGAGGCAAGGTTCAAAGCTTTGCAACTTCCACACTTTTTCAGAATATGCTACTAGTGAGAAGACAGATTCCAGTGCTGTCATCCAGTGGAGGGACCTAAAACCAGGTGCCACAGCAGACATCTCTGGGAAAGCTTCAAACTAGGACACCCACACAAGTTACAGAATGGTTCATATAATATTCCTTTATTATGCCTTAATATTATTTTTATATATAAATATATTATTATAATTATTCTATAATTATGCCTTTAAAGAGATATCATTACAAACACCAGGAAGTGGAGAGAATCCACATTCATGCCATTTTGAAGATTTAACTCTTGAATTACTGGAAGCTCCCATGTGCAGAAGTGTGTTCTGAACAGATGTTAAACATGGCAGGAAACATTATAGACCAGAGATCCAGAGAGCAACTAGGAAATGCATAGCATCTGGCACCTTTTTGAAAGTAAACCTGCCAATAATTAATTACACATATGAGCCACTCTATCCCCGTGCAATGAATTGGACACTTACCAAGATATATTAGGCAGTGTAACAGAGGTTAACTGCTCATGCCCTCCTCTTTGTCTTTGGCTTGTGTGGTCCCAGTGTAACTTAAGGGTAGAAATTGTTGTTGGCACTCAGTTTATAGGTCCTTGATTATGTTATCGTTGTTACATTAATTAATAATGGAGATATTTTCACAATCCAAAATGTAAGGTCTTTCCATTCAAAAGAAACTGGGGTGGTTCTGTTGCTTTGTCAATGGGGGAAAAAAAAAAAATGACTGAAAATGTGAGACTAATATAAAGTTTATAATGAGCTACATATCTTCAACTGAAGAGGCAGTAAAAAAACAAAAACAAAACAATGTAAGAAACATTTCTTTATGAAAACAAAAGCTGTTAGCAGTATAAAGTAGTCAGGTTTGCTGAAAAGAAGCTCTGAAAATTATCCTTGAAAATACAGAAGCCACTAGATGTTTGAAGTTACTAAATTGCTGTTGAAAATGCTACTATAAAAATTGTATTATTAGAAAACAAAGCAATACCTATGACTATTCTTTTAAAGCACATCAAGTAGACCACACAATACCTTTAAAGAGGAGAAAATTAGTTGTTTGTGGTCCTCAGGTCCCACTTCATTGAGCAGCATTGGGTGCTTTCTCACAAGTTTATTTTTTAAGTTAGTAGCCTGATTCCAGTTGCAAGATGTAAGGCCTAAAAAGGACTGATCTTTTTGCCTTAAAACTCTGGAAGGATACCCTCCCTGATGACTTCATACTCCTTCTTTGTATAGTACCATCCTGGACAAATATCTTCTTGTTCTAAATAATTCTAACTAACAGATTTTCAGATTTCATGGATACTTTTCTTGTATCTTTTTTTTTTTTTGGTAAGTTTTCCTCCTACCAAAAAAAAAAAAAAAAAAAAAAAAATTACCAAGAGATCTATTTCATGTCATTTCAAGGAAATAATTTTTAAAGGATTCTTGAGAAAGTACTTAACACATATAGGCACTACTGTAAGATAGCCTGTAGGTGGACTCATCATATCAGGTATCCAGCAGTGCTGCATACTAACACTGGTCTAAATTGTACAATTTCATTTTATTTTTATTTTTTTTTTAAAGAGCCACCTTTTTCCCCTTATTATTTTCTCCTCTACTGTCCAGGTCCAAAGAAAAACGAGGTGGTGTGCCAAAAAGGTATTCAGTATCTACAGGATGTTCATGCTGTGACTGAAGCTCCCCACAGGCAGAGGTTCTCTGGTTCTTATTCCACTTAATTCATCATTCAGAACTCAGCAGGGGACTCTGCCTGATTTTGGACTTGAAACAGTTAGGCTGGTATTTGCCCCACCCTTTGTCCTCTAAAGGCTTAAAAATTGAATCAATCTACTTTATTATCCCAGCAGTATTTTCCAGAGAACTACCAAGCTCTGATAAACTATAGGGTGCAAATAACATCTCTGTATTAGGTTTTGCCCTGAAAGATGTATTTCTCACGAGGCACAGTCTAATAATCCTTTGCCATGTAGCCTGAACAATATGTCCAGGTTCTTTTCAAAATTAATCTCATTAGGGTGGGTCTCCTGCTATATTCCTTGACTCTGTGTCAGCTTACCACCTGCTTTTATGACTCAGACTGAGATGTTTTCATCAGTGACTAAGTTTACAAAACTCCTTTACTTGTCCTGAAGATTTAGAGGTGTTTCTACAGTTCATGCTATTGGGTATGGATGTGCCTGTTTCCATGTCTTCAAGGTATAAACAAAGAATATTCCACAAAAATGCTGGAATCAGTTAACTTTAGAAGCTACCACACTTGAATCTTATATCCCTATTTATACAGCACTCTGGTTTTGATAGTAAAAAAATAAAAATGTTAACTATAGCATAACTATTAATGAGCCATCAGGCTTGATTCATCTAGGTGTTAGCAGACTCCCAACAGTCCTGAGGTTATTTTTTTCATGGACTAAGAGAATGTGTTCAGTGTAACCTTGTTAAAATTTATCTCCCCTAGAAAAAAACCCGAAACCTACTAAACGCAAGTTGTCTAACATCTTATTTTTGTCTGTTGGTGTTGGAATTTTACCCAATCTTTTTATACTAATAGTGATGTTGGCTGTGGAGATTTTCTTGTAATGTGAAACCCTCATGCTGAAAGAACTTGTCAGACAACAGAGACAGTTGTGATATGTCAAATTAAGATGGCAAAGCGATGTCAAAGCAGGTCTAGGGAGAGCCCATAACAATGTTACTGTCAAGTAAATAAAGAAAACCGAAACACAGAAAAATACAAGCTCTTTGAAGAGAGATGTGTCTGCATGACATGGTTCTGTGTTTTGAGCGACAGTGTTTTAGCATGATTACCATTTGTCAGTAGGGCTTCAGGATAGGAGCACGAGCTGAAGGCTGCCAGCTAAGGTCAGCAAAGTTCAGAATAGAAATGGAGATTATTTTTTTTTCTTTTGTTATCAGTTGTCAGAAGACAGTTACCACCTAAGCAAAATATGAGCTCGCCAACGGTTCGCTCAGCTGGGTAACAAAATGAGCTGGTGAGTTATGCTACTCAGGCCATCATGCCCACTTAAAATAAAATGGTCATCTTGGCTTTGGAGAATTCTGTAAGGTTTTGTTATACTTCCTATTTGCAGCTGCACTGCTTCACTCACTGATCTCTCGGTTTGGCCCCAAGGTTGCCAAAGAGAAGCAATATCAGGAAATAAGGGGGACTAGTAGAGAGTAAATGGTTTTACTGCTGTGCACCTTATCCTCTTCTAGCCTCTTTTTTTGTCATTTACCATAGGCACATTTCAGTTGTCATGCCATGATGATAATATTCCAGCTATATATTTCTAATAAGAAATAACATGGCAAAGAACTAGAAGGTCATAGTGGAAAGAACAAAACAAAAGACAATTTCTATGTTTGAAAAAAAATAAAAGGAAACAAAATAAGCAGAGAAAATAGGGCATCAAATAGGAATAAGTTACAGACTGTAAACAAAATCAATAGTTTTCATTTAATATATTTTCTGTAAATTTAATCACAACAATAGCATCATGATCAGCAAACAAATGTCAAAACTTGAAAAATCTTGTAATCTTTTAACTTTTCATATTTTAAATTAAATTTAAAAGAGCTTTTCTCATTGTTTTTTGCTTACTCCATCCCCCATAATAAAATACCTAGGGCAGCAGCTGTGACAAAAATTTAGCCACAGCACAGCTTTACACCACTTATTTATCATAATAGGGTAAAGGGGGAAATCAGAAGAATTTCAGCATTATATTTTCATTTTCACAGTGGACTTTTGGCCACATTTATTGAGATTTTTTCTAGATAAATGAGAGTTTTAATTTGCCAGAACCTCTAAGTGTATCTTATTTTTCATTTCTTCCAGACTTCCACAGAAATAAAATGTTTGTAAGTACTCAAGTCTACTTGAAACTGACATAGGTAGCATCAGAAAAGCACTAGTTAAATTTTATAGACATTTTCAAGATAATTTGATCAGCTGCAGTGCAGTGTCATTACTGGTTTGGTTGTTTTGACCCATTGTATACAAGGGGATTTTAGAAGAGAAGGAAATACATTTAGTTTCCAAATTAAATTCCTGTATATAACATGTATCATGTTCCCAAAAAATTCTGCCTCACTTAATTTTAACAGGGCATTAATTTTTTTTATAATTAACATTTCTGTTTTCTTCTTTTATACTAAAATAATAATTTTCAGCTATTAATGCTAATTGGAACAATTTCTTAATTGATACATGATAGATATACATTTCAGGTCTGTGCTGGTATAGCAGTTAGATAAGCATATGGGTTCACTACTGTTTGAAAAGAGATCCCTACAAGAAGACACTATTTTAAGAGAAGGACAGAGAAACACCAATGGATATATTGGCTAAATCCCAATGGACCATTGGCCAAGGGAAAAACTACAACAGGTGCTAAATGAAAAACTGGATCCCTTTTCAAAATCTTCAGTGAGATATTGAACTGTACAGTGGTAGTGGATTTTATTTTATAGATTAAATGATCTTCATTTCAACTGATGAATGAGAATTTGTGCAACCCATTAAGACTAATGTAAAATTGACAAAATTCCATACATTGGTGCTCATCAAAACAGCATCAGTTTTGTCAATATCATTACTGATCGTAGGATCACTGTACAGAAATGGGTAATTTTTAAAAGTAAATAATATATACACTGTAATAAATCCCCTCTCTATGGATGTGATCTCAGGGGTTTTTGACGTTCTTTGATTCCATCTGGATATTTTATAGTCCTCATTTAAGTTCCTTTTTAGTAGTTGCAGTGGTGAAGAAGTATAGGTTTTCTCACTTTAATAAAATAATTCCATAAACCATTACATAACATTCCTTTTCTTTCAAATATTATCCTAGTGGTAAAATCTTTTTTTATTCTACAAATATGATTTAAAGGGTTGAACTGTTTCAGTTGGGTTTGAACAGATTCAAGTCTTATTTTTTATGTTGAACTATAGGTATTTGAGGTGTTACCTTAAGATATGAGTACTGAATATTTCTGATATTTTTAAACTATTTAATTTTATATCCTGGATGATACCTTTCATAGAATTTTCAGGTACCAGGTATAAAGACTATTGCATGTGTTGTGTAGTGTCTTCGGCCATAGAACAAAAAATCTTGTAGGAACTATAAATGTCTTGATGGACTACAAAAGCATTGAGTCAAATTCACATTTGTCATGTTGGTGTCACTGTTCTGCTCTGGAAAGGAGATCGATCCAAATAGGATGGGCTGGACCACTAATGCAACCATCCTTCATGCTCCCTAGAGCTGATGCTAATGTGTGCCAGTCAAGGTTGCTGAAGGGAATTGTTAAATTCATAACCTTGACTTTGTTGTTTCAGTGATTTACGTTCTTTGGAATAGTGTTTCCTTTCATCTAGCAGAAGTGAAGTTGTAATTATTTTCAACATGGCTGCAATTTCCATCTGCTGACTTTTTGCAATGCCTGAATATTTGCCAGCCTTTGCTTTTCTTAAGATGACCATTATGTAATTTAAATATCTACAAAATATGTGACACATGTGGTTCTGAAACCAATTTTGAGTGTAATCTTGCAAAACATTACATTCTGTTTAATACACATCTCACTTTTTCCCCCCCTGATATTTGCTGTGTTTGGAATAAGAACACCTGTCATTTCAGCTAATAATTTTGCACACTTATCACTTATTTTCAAAGTTTTCCTCTATCTTTATATTTTTCCTTCATACTATTTCTTTTCAGATCTGTAGAGAACTCACCAGCAATTGATTACATTGATTAAAAATATCATTTCGAATCCAGATTCCTCTGAGTGACAGCATATGGCAGAGAGGGAATAATGTAGATTGAAAGTGACCAAGTAATTTTAATTAATGGTCAAAAAATTTATCTTACTTCTTTGATTCTAAGTTGGATTTCAAGAAAACACTTATAAGATTTTGCTGGCAGAAATACATTTTAGAAGATCAAATAAACAAGAGAAAACTCACGTTTCCATCCAAAATGTCACCATGACTTTTTTCCTAGTATTGTCACAGCCAAAACATCCTTTAGTTTTTGTGACCTGTCCTTGAACTGTCCTTTCAAACTCTGTTGTATTATTCCTAACAAATGTTGAACATAATAAAATGGAAAATTTGTCTTCAAAAATGAAGACACAATTTGTGAATGGTAATTACCAGTGGGAAATACCTACTCTATCTCTTGACACAGTAGTCATTGAGGAAGAGATACAATGGTAAAAATTGACAGTAATTATAGTGAACAATTTGAATCAATAAAATTTTAAGTATGCAGAAGACTGAATCAGCAGGAAACAGAAGAGACCTGACCTTACAAAAGTACAAGTTTAAATAGAATTCCAGTGTTTTCTGGTTGTTTTTTGTTTTGTTTTGGGTTGTTGAGTTTTTTGTTGGTTTGGGTTTTTTGTTTTGGTTTGGGTTTTTTTATATAGTTCTAGGACCTTTTGCTCATTTACTTTTTGTGCACTTTTCATATATTAATAAAAAAAATAATCATATAATGTTATGTCTATTATGTCATAAGCATTTTTTTTCTGTACAAATCTCCTGTAGTTTTCATGACATGCTGAACACGAGTAATAAAGGCCAAGTGTTCTCAGCGAATGGGGTTAAATTGATTACACTTTTTCATTTAGCCATACCTGAGACTTTCAGATAAGTTGAAACTCTAATTGAAAGAAAGGTTTCTGCAGGCTCTAAGGTATAGTTAATAGCATCTTTTTTCCTAAGGTGAACATAAGATATAAAAACATTTAATTTTGGTTTTGTTAATAATACAATTGATTCCAGTTCCAATAGAGGTTTTAGTTGACACAAAGTCAAATCATTGAAAGAAAATGCAGGCAATCCTTGATAAAGACCAGATGAAATTGTGGCGGTATTCAGTTGGACTCGTACACACATTGTATTAATAATAATAAAAAGAAGTTCAAAACCATGATCTTATTTCATAAGGATTTTTTTTTTTTAAAGTTGATTTTATCAGCCTAAGTTCTATTTCTTCAAAATAGAAATTCACACTGACTAGTTCAGCATGGTGACTTCAAGGTTTTGAATCCATGACTTCATTAACGCCACAGGCACGACTAAAATAGTATAGTTGAAAGTAATCTTTTTTTAGACATTAATAGGTTGTCGTGAAAAGAAATAATTAGCATATCTTTGGGCCAACAGAAGAAGACTGAAAAAGAAGTTAAGTAAACCAGAGCATTTAAAGATAATTGCCAGGCATGCATCATTTATTCCAGATTAGCTAAGGTCATGCACTTGATGGTCCCAGTTTTTACATATATACGGTCATTGTTGCCATCAAATTGCTGAATTTTGATGGCTGGATTTAATGGGCTGAGAATAGGCCATGAAGAAAAGTACTGAGAACAGTAAATATAAAGAGCACATACTCCATTCAGTTACAGTGACCTTTTTAACCTTGCTGTATGCAGGAAGTATCCACTTGTATTTTAGTAATTACATTAGCTTCCTTAATGACATTTGATACAGATGGCATAGGAAGAACTTATCTGCAGCTAAAGAATGCAAGCGACAGTTTTAGTTTGAATTGCAAATACTTCTAATTGGAGTTCAGAAAGGGGTGGAGGGGGGGCAGAGAGAGAGAACTGAAAACAGATTTGTGTGCTTTCTTCAATCAGAGAAGCCATTATTTTTCAAAGCTTGTTAGAATATTTTTTTTTCTCGTTCTGTTAAAACTAATAACGTTTTGCACGCTAAAAATATCTGTCAAACCTGCAAAATGGTGAAGAGGAAGAATACATACAGTTGGTAGTGTATTTGGGGCTTAGGAAAGTGATCTGAATTCTGATTCATGCTACAAATTCTATTTTTGATTTTATTAAGATATCTCAAATGGGTTGTGTCTTCCGTCTCTAAAATTGGAGCAGAACACATTCTCCCTCTCCATCTTTTTTTTTTTACTTATTTATTTTTTTTATTTGGTTGGTTTATTTTGTGTTTGGTTTGGTTTTGGTTCTGCCTGTTAAAATATATACTGTGCTGTGGGAAATTATTTTTTGTCATTACCAAGCTAAAAGCAGAGAGGCAATTCACACAAGTTGGATTTCCTTGAACAGATGATTGTGCAAAATTCAAAAGCAAAAGAATATTAAAGCTGTAGAAGTAAGTTCAGGAAGAATCACCAATCCCATTCTCTTTATTTTATCCTAATATTCTGTTTTACTTCAAGGAATGTATGGCATGAACACTTAAAGGTGAATAAAATATGTTTCTATTGCATTCTTCCTACCCATGAAGAGGAGTGGGATTCCCCATTTTCTGTCATAGCTACTTCTGTTTTTTTCTTACTAGTAATTAATGTGCTGCACACTTAATTTCTACTTTAGACTGAGCTTTCTGCAAAGGATATTATTTGTATTCATCTTTGACACTACAAACATCTTCTGTGAAGCTTTCCTATCTCCCTCTGCATTTTCACAACTGGAAAGTGCTACAGTCTCCGAGATGCTCATTTGTTTCTTTTTGACATGAAAAACATCCTCTTAGAATGTCAAGTTTTGAATACTGCTGTTTATGAGAGGTGTTAATGGCTATTATCAATGGGTTGTTTAATCAGCAGGCAGTCACAGAGCTGGTTACAACTAATGCCTGATGTGCTAACCAGATGTCAGTTCTCTATCCTACTCCTCCTTTTTCTGAAGTTCTCCAAAATCACTTTGATTCTCCCTTCCAATGTTGGAATGCTACATCTAAGCTTGCAGTTGATAAATATATCAATTTTAGCTGAGATGCCCACTTTACTCAACCTGTGGAATGATCAGGCTATGAAAAAGATAGTAAAACCAATAATATTCTAAAAAAATAAAGCTATTAAAAAGTATTAAAAATTCTTACAGAAAATAGAAAATGTTGCACTAAGGTAATTATGACTTCCTTTAAACAAAGTTCAGTTTTACTATGTATAGAGCATTTGTGTCATTAGGACTAGATCATTGTTATCTATTGGTGGGTAACCACTTTCTGTGGTTGATAATTATAAGTACTTATAGCTTTGTGTATTTTAGGCATGTTTGTTTGAAGCTACACAGGTGGCTTGCCACTGTATTTGAAAGTTAAGAATTTCTAATTTAATGAATTAAGGCATTAAATATTCATTATGTGTTTCTCTTAAAAACGTGCACTTTGAATTGAGTTTTCTTTTTGAAAACCTTCTGAAGATATAAATAATTTTTTTCTAATGCGTCAACACTTGTTATGTAATTTAATTGGTGTATTTTTCATAACGATATATGATGCTTGTTCTGAGTACAAATTTTTTTTGATATAAAGTCAGAAGGTCAAGACATGCAGATATAGAAGACTGCATGGGAATATGTTTCACAGATCATTATATTGCCTTGATCATATTTTAATACACGAGGTACCTGCAGCAACTCAAACCACTCTATGATTTTATGATTTGAAAGATGGGAAATGTGTAACAGAATTTTTATTTATTTATTTGTTTAAATATGAGGTGGATTCATAATAAATCATAGAACATTCTATGTTAATAAAGTATTTGATAGGTCTGTGCTAACTATGTCGGTTTAACTGTAGAGTTCTGTGTTCTGTTTGGATTTTCTTTGTCAGTTTTCAAACACTGGAGGTAGCCTCCAGGTGATAAATATCCCATTAATCTCTCTGATCCTCCAGCAGTTCAGCATGAGAATGGCTGATCAATTACAGCAATTGTCTCCCTAAATGAGCTTTGCACATCTGCCTCTTATTTCATTAGTTAACTGTCTGCTCGTAGATCTGATAGAATGGAATCCCAGTACCTTCTTACAGCTTGTTCTGTGGTACCATACAATAAGGATGGGGTTGTTAGCAAAATAGGCACAAAAGGGTATTTATCCTCTCCCCACAATAAATATCCATGCTATTGTGTAGGAGTGCTTTTGTCTCTAATCGCTGTTTGTAGAAACCTACTTAAAGCACATCAGTTTGCTTTTCAGCTTCCCATTTAGTCCTTAGTTCTAAGCATTACATTTGTGAATCTATAATTTCTGTAACACAACCCAAGTGTTTCCACCCCTAAACTACCATATCCATGTCTAGATGATTTTAGGCAATGAAGCTCCCATATACAGTAAACAACAAAAGTGTCATTTCCTTCACCAGGTGTGAATTAAAATCACTTCTAAGCAGAGGCCTTTTTCTCTACCTGTCAACATCTGATCAGTTTATTCTTAAGAATTTACATGATTTAATATTCAAATGTTAAATTGCTGGGATTAGACAGATATGTACTATTCAGCTAAATAGTGATCTAAGCTAAATGCCAAAAAGACATAGTTAAAAAATATTCTCTCCTCAACCTGGTACAGATTATTCCAGGTGATTCTTCACTGTTTCTTGAACATACCAGTATGTTTCAATCTGAAATTCTCAGATAATTGTGCTTGAAACTTGTTTCGGTGAATTTGAGTGATTATAACATGCACATTATGGGTATTTTATTAAATTGCTCAAACCATGGAGCTGTAACAACTAAATACCAACCTTTTAAACTAATTTTTCTCTATTTATTGCAGGTCTTGTTTGTATGAAGTCAAGTACCTCGGTGGTTGAACTTGTTATGCTGCTTTGTTCACAGGTAAGCATTCTCTGTTTCTAATTATATTCGTTTCTTTGCATCATGCTGGATTACTGCCATCTTAACTATTGTACCTTGGTGTTAGTTTCATTCTTCCATTAGTATAATAAAATAAAATTTATTCTCTTCTGGTAGCATAGAAATTGTAGGTTATTCTTTGGGTATATTCCATAGTTCCTCTATATTCACATGTTACACAACGTGTGTTTGCATTTGTTTTGTAAAAGTACAAATTACATTGTAATTCCATGTAAAGGGCTGTACATTATGCCCTTTTTCTGTGTATGAACTCTTGCAAGACAGTTCTTATCAACAGATACTGTTGTCATAACATTCTGATGAAATTTGAATTAGTAGTTTTTTATAACCTTACTTTGTGGTGACTTGAATTTCTTTTGATATACATGTTGTAACTTACTGGATATTTTATGTAGCTGTCCATATATAAAAAGCAGTGAAAGGTGATTTAGGCAGTCCTCAAGAACTGTCAGAAGCAGAGTGTTTTTATTTTTCAAATGCTGTGGTTAATTATTGGGTTGTTTTAACAGAGCAGTAACGGGTTTCTCAGAAATCTAAATCAATTAACATTTTTAATTGCTTTCACAAGTAAAATAATCAATGCTAAAACACACTTCCAGCCCTTAATATCTGTGATTCTGTGATTCTGTGAATTCCTCATACTGTTTGGATTTTTAAATATTTCAATATTAATTTGTATATGTTTTGACACGAGTGTTATTGACTAATTTCATGTATATAGCCTTTTACTTTAAACTGCCAGTAATAAGTTATCAATAGACATATTAGAATTATTTTGTAAAATAAGTAAAATAAGGTGGTCCAAAAGATAACTTTGCAAGTTATTACACATTGTTACAAGATTTATTGACAGTGTTCCATTTACCAAGTACCCCACAGATTTTAATATCAGTTAAACCAAGCTACTCTAGAGAAAGCCCAGGTTAATGTTATAATATTACCAAGGAAATTTAGTTGTTTGTAGCTTTACTTAAACATTCACTGCTACACATTGAGAATGTGCACCAAAAATGTACTGAAAAAAACAAATTGTAGGGGTCATTGAAATGAAGATCTACTTTTGAATAATGTGTCTGAAAATAATTAACATTTACAACTGATTTGAGGGGAGGGGGTTGCAACTTACCTGCTGTTTTCCAGTCCATAGGTTGTGTTTCTTCAAGGATGTGTCATAAGGAAATCATTAAATCTTGTTTTCTTTTTTTTTTTTTTTCCTCATCCACTTTTTTTTTTTCTTTCCTTCCTTAGTTTAGCCAGAGTAGATATTGGTTAGGGAAAAGAAAAGAAAAATACTTCCCTGGCAGGAATCCTCGATGGGGTTTTAACTTCAAACCTTCTCCAGCAGGGCACTTGAAAATGTTGTTACCTAATGGTGAAGTCCCAGGATCCAGGAAAATTCCAAAAGATACATTAAGCCTTTTGAGCATTATGTTCTTTTCACACAGGTTTGTTTCTTTTTTCCTTTTGATTTTTTAATATTTTTTTAAATTTTCTTCTTTTTTATGTTCTTTTGTCTTGTTTTGTTTTGTCTTTTTTATCAGCTTTTGAAACATTTTCTTGAGGGACAGAATAACTCGCAGTCCTTTCTCCACTAGCCTTTGGTTTTACTGCAGTTCTCAGGAATAAAATGTAATGTAACATTAGGGTCTAGTGTCTTTGATGGCCTCATCATCTAATCATAGGTTTAACATTACTCATTTGCTGGCTCCAGGAATTCCTGCCATTAAGGGCCCAAGAGATGAAACTTTGCCTCAGATATTGATTGAAAGGAAGAGAGAGAAATTTAAGCTCTTTCTGCAGTGCTTTTTCTTCAGACATCCCAGTAAAGCTATGTAATAAATGCAGCTAAATCAATTTGTTATTTTTATGACCATTATACTTGTCGTTTATTATTTTAAAATATGCTACTATTTTAAAAAATAAGATTAATTTTATACCTGAAATAATTTGAAGAGCCTTATAGTTTTGAAGTTCTGAACGTTTATTAATTATCTTCAGTGTTTACTTGAGAAAGCTATTTTCCATCTACCCAATTACTTGGGGAAATTGCAAGCTTTTTGTTTTTATACCCCATTTGATACTTCATGGTTGTTTCCATATACTCTAAATAAGGAACATTTTATCTACTGGTGTCCATTTATTATTAAGCACTTGAGAAGATAATATTAAGCCTTGGTGGAGTGATGTTAAATGTTTCTACAGGAACTGGTCAACAGGGGGCTGCAAATTGCATTCTACTACCCTCACCTTGCTAAATACAAAAGTATTGCTTCTGTCACTTCAATTCCACAGAATATTGTATTTAATCCTATAGATGTACTAAATAATCAGCTCCGTAGTTCTATTCATCTGCAGGATTCACATTTTAAAGCTATTTGTCAATAGAAAACACGAGGTAAATGCTATAAAAATACTATTGCAGAATATTGCTAGGAGAATGGCAGCCAGACAAATATTGCAGTCCCTCTTGTAGCTAACAGAACTTGGAATGAAGAGTTTAAGATGTTATCCATAGCAAATGAGATCAACTCATCTCTATTAAAAAAAAAATAAGAAATGAGTGCTGCCTGAGCTTTTCAATGTGATTGATAGAACAATGTGAACTGGAAAGACTGTATAAAGTACTGGGTCTTCTTAGGAATCCTGTTGTAATTAGGGCTTTTCTTCTTAACTTGGGTAAATCCTTTATATTCAACTGGAATGACATATTACAGGTATGTGGGGAAGTTTGAAATCTGTCATTCAGAAGATAGATGATGATATTAAGAATCTCCAAAAAGTACAATTTTGTGTGCACAGAACAGAGTAACTATAGACTGAAAAGGAAATGCAAAGTTTGTTTTTCTTTCATTTGCTACAGCAAATTAGATGCTTTTATGCTCTTTATGTTGGAAATTCCATGTTAACGACTACAGATTAGCAAGGATGTCAGATTTTTATTTTTTTTTCCTTATCTGAGCTCCTGAATAAAATCAACATTGCCAGCGGCTCAAGTCCAAGGTATGGTCTAAATTTACATGAAATATCACATTACAAATGTCTGAAGGTACATGTCATGGATAATTCAGTTCATATGGGTAGCCTTTTAGACTCTGAGGGATATGCAATCAAGCCTTTCCCCCAAAGGACTTCGAGTTTTTGTGGAAAATATATTTTAAGTTTTTAACGGACTCCTGTAGGGATAATGCATCATTTGGGGATTTAGGGAAGTACAAAATTTTAGGTTCTTTGTATTCGGAATCTCTCTTGTAGTGTAACTTGCTTCCCCTCACCCATTTAATTTTTCCTTAGTATTCTACTTCACTAGGTTAACCTTTAGGTTATTTTGAAGGCTTTTTTTTCTTTATGTATCAACCAAAAGCAAACATCCAACTATTTCAAATATTTTTTTTTCCAGGTAATTGATAATAAAGATATAATTACTTCAGGTTTTTTTCATAAAATAAGCACTTACATTTAGTTTTTAACATAAAACGGATGAAGATGTGTTATGTTGACAAGATCTGTGCTTGATTAGCTGGTCTTTGTTCCCTCAGCCTAGTTGAGCATGTCACAGCAGTGTTGCTCTTAGAGTGGAAGATTTCTTCAGTACACCATACAATCAAAAAAAAAATAATTCTGCCATGTTCCTTTTTACATCATATATAGATTTCAGTTATTTTTTCTTATTCCTTTTTTTATGGGGTGGGGTGTGTGTCTTTTTTTTTATTTATTTTTTTTTTTTTTTTGTCTTTCCTTAGCCAAAACACTACAATAATTTCTAATTACTTCCAGATCTTTTGCAGAATTTTTCTCTTTGGGGACACAGCTTCTGCAGAAACTGAGTGATGTTATCCCAAAGGAGTTTTATCTCATGCCACTTGTATTTTTCTGTATCTTATCTATTAACATGGGAAATTAATTTTCTTGAACAGAAAATATTGTCTTAGCATTTAAGACATCCTGCTACTTGACCTGTTTAAAAATATAACTATTAGAATGAATAAATGGTTAGGGAAAAGATGCTGGGTTTTGTGATTGTAGAATACGTGGAAAATATCTGACAAAGTTCAAGACTGTATTGTTTACAATACAGGAATAATTCTGTTGATTTCCCCTCCCATGTTATAAGTTTGATCAAGATTGTAGTTTTGTTATTTTCTCTGGAAGCTCCAGAACTACAATGAAAATTAATCTGCTTCTGAATCACTGTGTTAAGGGGAAAAGAATATTTTATATGCTATCCCTTGTAAATAGGCTTTTCTTAGAAACTATGAGTGAGAAGAAGCATCTGCATAACCAAGAAATACTTCACTTAAAATGGCAATTAAAACCTTTTAGGAGGTTCTCAGATAAATGATGGCACATAGTCCCTCTTACAATTAAGCTGTAAGTAGATTCTGTAAATTTTTTACTTTTATGAAAAAGTACAGATCTTAAATAAAGTAGAAAATGCCAAGAGTATATCCATAACTTGGCAAACTCATGTTAAATGGATAAAGTGAACTTCAGCTAAGCCTTTCAAATGTTGGTTAACAGCATGGACCTCATAAATGAGTTGTGCCTGTCCACATTGTTTTATCTATTAACCTTGAAACTTAGAAGCTGCTTGGGCTGAATCCAGTCTGTCTCTCCATATCACAGGCAGCCATTCAGTACCTACTTAATCAAAAAAGATCTGTGAAGGATCTGCTCCCATGCAGCACAGTTCATAAAACATTTTTCCAGCAGCTTGACACATGTGAAACATGGTAGATTTGTACTGCTACGTGTATTTAATAGCAATCAAAACTGTAAAGCTGCAGAAGGGGACAGAAAGAGGGAGAGGGGGTGACAAATTAGTGCATTACTTGCCTTCAGTGACAAGGAAAATTTTGAAACAGTGTCAGGAAATTAATCCCAAACCAAGGACAGGTGGAAAACAAACCAACCAGCCCCAAAAGATGTGCCTTACCAGTGCAAATTCAAGGGAAATTCTCACTGATAGGTTTAAACCTGAGAATAAAGGAAGTCCCATCAAAATATTAGATAGCTCTTGGGCTTCAGAGACTGGCAGCTGCCCAACACAGCAACCAAGCAGAAAAATAGAAATCCTGTTCTGGTCCTTACAGTTGACTAGAAGAAGCCCTGAAGTATGGGATTCATAGAATAGAAACCAAATCCGTACTTCATGATACTAACCAGATGCTATTCAAGGCTTTCTAGAAAAGTTCAAGTAGGAATTCTGCATCTGTGCTGAACAATCCCTTCTTACCAAACACCAGCCTCACAGGTATCTGATTTTTCTGTACTATGCTATTTGTGTGTCTACTTTAATTTTATGCATTATTAGAAACCTTTTAATTTTTGTAATAGATGTATTTGTAATAATGTTCTGTTGCCAGTATTAGTTTCAAATTTAATTATGCTTGTTGGTTCTTCTTTATTCCCTCCAAAGGGATTCCTAGAGATCTCGTACACCTTAATTTTTGTTTAATAAGTGATAGCTCTTTCAGAGTAGCTGTGGCAGTATCTCACTGTCAGAAGTGTTTGCAATTTGTTTTTTTTACACCAGCTGTGATAGGAAGGCTGAAGACAAGTTAAATAATGACTGCATCTCTCGAGTCTAGAGAAAATGAACCTGGGACTTAATCTATTTAGGAATTAAAAGTCCAATATAACTTCAGGGGTAACATTAAGATTGGTTATGCAAATTCCTAAGGAGGTGTAATTTTTTTAACCTTCATTCTTCCTAATCATGAAACAAGTTGGATGTTTTACCTTTGGTGGTGTTTTCCCATTTGTCCTGTTGGATTATCCATTGTCTCAGTACCAGTGCAAGTAGGAAAAGACAATGCTGTATATTGTATCACTGTGAAAGCCTGAATTAAAATTAGAAGTAGAAGGGAAGGACACATTGAAACACACAAAGCAAACACACAGAAACTTGTTTCAATAACCCATTTTTTCCAGCATTTCTTGAACACATCCTAACAAAGTTCTGGATCTGCTACACTGCTTCTATCCTGCAGCTTCTTCTCTGATAACTCCCTTTCGTATTGATGCTGGTATTTGATAGACTTAACTCACAAGCACATCTGAAAACCATTCAAATACTTGTTTCCTGCTTTAGTGGCTTAAACTGAGACCCTAGTTCAAAAGCCACCAGAGCTACTCCAAGAGAATGATCTCTGTCTTTCACCAATACATGCAGTGGTGGAAACAGTCACATCAAAGTAACTCTGGATAAAATAGTCATTTTTAACTGATTATAGCTCGTAGCAGGTGGGATAGCTGGGACTGTAGGGAAAGAAGGGTGTCTCTGTCAAGAAAAAGAAGGAAATGTTAGCATTTGATGGGAGAAATAAGTTAAAATTAAAAAATCCCATAGGTGATTATACACTGGACAAAGCACTAGAAAGGTCCATGAAAATGTCAGTCATGTAGCTCCAAATGGAGGCTTTGAAGGGGTTGGGTTTTGTTTGGTTGTTCTTTTTTTTTTTCTGGTGTTTCTCGCTGTATAAAGTTCTGGAAGTTTTCCAAAAGATTATAATTTTGTTGTTGTTGTTGTTTTTTTCTATGCTAAAGAGGTGTCAGAGATTTTTCTTGCATTAATTCCTTCCCCATGTGTGGAATGTCTTCCAGCCCACTCTCAGTCTTCATCTCTTGGCCATCTGCTTCTGATAAATAATCCAACTTTCAAATGCAAACCACCAGTGTATTCTTTCCTAGTTGTTATGCAATTTTACTGTCTGGATTATTCTTTGGGATCTCTCTACACATCCCCCCGTACACTCAGAAAACTGCTTCTGTGTTTTGCCTTTAGTAATAAGCAGGATCTATTTTTCAATAACTTTCTTACACCAGAGTCATCATGGAACTTCTGGTCTGCCTGTCCTTCTCATAGTATTTTTGACAAAAAAAATTTGAAGAGCAAGCACATCAATGAGATGCTGATCTGAACCTCTTCTAGGTTCAAAAACAGGATCATCAAACTAGAATTACTTTCCCCATAAACTACTATGGCAAGGTGTCTTCCCCTGACTTCTCTATTAAGTTGCCTACAGATAAGAAGGATCTTACATCAGAGGAAAACACCTAGAAGGTGAGAGGGAGTCAGCTGGTATTTCTTAAAGGGTTGAGGAAGGGTGCAAAAGCTCATGATTGGAGACAATCATTATTAGTTAATACACCGGGGTTTACAATAAAATTGAGAGTAGTTTCCGGTACGTCAAAAAATCTTTAATGGTGCATTTTGGAAGACTTCAAATTAGTTACCCATCTATAGCATCAAAGATTGGTTGAATAATAAATGGACTGGCTTTTATGATTTAATAGCCATACCTGGCAACACATGTTGTTAATAATCATTTTAGTGTCTCTTAAATGAAGTGCTATTTTTTTCCAGTGTGGAATTAAGCTCTAGAAATTGTGAAAAAACATGTATTTTCTATTTTCTACAAACTTCTGCTGTCTGTATTAGAAGATATGCAGAAGTTCTATAAGGTGATGAAGATTAATACTGTATCATCTAAGTAAATGTGTCCATTTCCCCAGTGTTATTTGGATAATGTAAACAATTGTGGATTTTTTTTTCCTTCCTATTCTAAGATACCGATGAAAAGTTCCTCTGGGTACATTTAACTTAATTTCTAAGATAAATTGGGCAATTACCACAGGTGATGTGAAGAACAATGGGTCTGTGTGTTAAACTCTTGTAAAAGTTAAATCTCTTCACTTAAACAGCATTGTGAAAGTTTCACATTCTTTTCCTTTCTGTGATTTGACTAAATGCCTGGTGTATTCAACTTGCAGATTTGCTTTCCAGGAGGATGTCATCAGTCTTTCTGCAACTTCCTTATTGTGGGAAATAGTTGCTTTTAAAATGGATGACCTATCATAAATTCTAAAATTTATCTCAAATTTACTTGAAAAAAGTAGTCAAAAAATACATTTTATCTTCTAGCAGCAGTAAACATATGCATGTGAGAGAAGTATAAAAGCAGTAAAGTTGGAATTCTTAGATCTGATTCTCATTCTGAGCAATAATGAAAGATTTTAAGACTTTAATATCTAGATAAATTCTTCTAGGAATGGTAGGGACAGTCCGATGATCTGAAAAACTGCAAAATCCTCTCAGAAATTTATGAGGCTGTATCTTGGTTCTTCTGGGTTTGCCTACTTTCAATAGACATAGTTTTCTTCCATAAAACAAACCATTTTCTTCAACATTTTAATATTTCCTTTGACTGTTCCCCCTTAAATGAAGTTAAGCGAGTTATTGGTTATTTTAGAAGGTAACTTAACAACACAGAGTTCAAACCCAAGCTGAATCACATGCATGTTTTTAATTACAAACACATTTTTATAAAATTTCTTTTTCCTTCTCCTGGCAGAAGGTAGCACCTGTTCAGCCCTGTACAAGACTTTTCTCTAAACAGATTTCAGGGGTCTAGAAAGAAGAAAATGAATATATTAGTATTTAATCTGTCTCAAAGTTATGATTAAAATACAGTTGTTTAAGAATTGAGTTATCAACTGAGTTATTAATACCTTTGACTAGAAAATTCAAACAGTATTGAATATGAGGAAAAGAAAAAGCATATTGAACAGAGAAGAGAGAATTACAAAGACAATACAGTGGATCATGACAGTGATAACAGTAGTGGAAGGAGAATTCTGGGGTAATAACTATACCAGGTATCTGTCCAAACCAGTTTATTGAGAAATAAATTATGAATATAATTTATTTCTCAATAAATAATGAAAATTATAAATTAAATTATGTAAACTATAAATTATGAAAACTCTGAGAATGACTATTCCTAAAATGGATTTTGAAAAAAGTATAATATAAACTTAAAATATATTCTTAGCATACTAAGCTTAGTTATTCCTTTTTTGCTCCTTCATTACTATTTTTTTACTTTTTTCACATTTTCTGGAATCAATTTAATGCATAGCTAAATTCATTAATACTATCTGGCTTCTATTTTTCTTATTTTTTTAATTATGTCATTATTTGAAAGAAAAGAAATTATTTGAAAGAATGGAAGAATTATTTGAAATAAAACAAATTAATTTTAGGTAATATCTGTACTATGTTCATTCTTTACAATTTTTAGCCTTTTACTCTTTTGCAAGTTTTATTAATCTCCTGGTCTCCTTTGCATGGACAGTTTCAAATCAGAGTTCAGTCTATACCTTCTGTCAGGGAACATGTACTGATGCTTTCTGAATGTAGTGACTGTTTTCAGTCAATGATAGGAGACAGGAGGGTGACAAGTTAGGTGGGGACAGTGAGTGGAAATTGCCAGTATCCCAATAATTTAATACATTCTTGATGTCTTCAATAGAAATTCAATAGAAAAAATATAAATAGAAAAAAATATAAAATATTGGAACATGACTGTAATTACTGGACAGTAATTCAGCTGGATATATGAAGTTCTATATGTTTTATTCTTGTGTAGGAAGATATATTTTTATTTTTCAACTTGACAAGTAAAAACATGAAGTTTGACATCTTCATTGTTTTTGCTACAAAGAAGTGATAGATGTCACCATTCTTGAACACAAGGTTAACCAGTGTCATGTAATTGGAATCATCATTTTATTCCAACAACAACTTTTGTTCTGGGGCCCAGAAGATTCAGGATATGAACTACACCAAAAGCACCTGAGGTGTAGTGTGGTCATTTAAGCACTTAACTGCTAAAAACCAAATGTCTAGGCTATGATTCTACTTCCTATAGCATATGTTTTCCAGCCACTGTCACAACATCCAGTACATTTGGTGGGCGTTTTTTTCTGCTTCTTTCATCCTGAGGGTGAGAAAGATTTTCTGTGGAATCTAAGATAATATAAACAAAATTGCTGCACATTCTTTGAGCATATAACTCCACATCTTCATCCAGTTCTTAGAGTGCATGCAGTGATCTGAATGGCTATTGCAAAGGCAACTGTCATGCTGGCATTTCTAGGTATTTCACTTTATTTATTCAATTATTCACTTTAATCAGTGATTTATTGTTTGCATCTTTTAAAAAGAAACTGGACAAAAGAAAACCAGCTGCCTCTTCACAAATACAGTTCACCTTTCAGGATCATGAATGTGTTAAATTATACCTAAAACAGAGAGGAAATTGTAGTAATAATAATTATTCCCTTATTTGTGGATTAATGGAAGGCTGGGAGTTTGTAGTGAAGCAATTTATGAACTGTGACTCTTGATTTCCTTCTGGTTCTGCATCATTATGTTTTTCCACTAGTTTTCTGATAGATAGTTGGGCAGGTTTCACACATTTTTATCATGAATAATTACTCTGGATAAATTTATGAGATTTTCCACCTTTGGAGACATAAGAGATTAGTTTGCTTCCACACAAATATCTGATGACTTTTTAGGTACCTTATGCTATCTTATCTAAATTCAAGATAGTCATTTGGGATGTCCCACAGTATCTGAAACATTTGCACTGAGCAGAAAGATCTGACAAAAGACTTGCAAGAATCTCTTAGTATTTTTCAGACACATGCATACCTTCCATTTCTCTTTAAAAAATTACTTAACATGCTTTCTTTTAGCTGTCTTAGGAAGCCTTTTCTTTTTTATCTCTTTCTTTTCAACTTTCCTGAGTTTTAGTCACATCAGTTCTGCTTTCCTGACTGCAAAGTTATAGCAGCTGTGCTGCAGAAAAGCATCTCAAAAGAAAAATGCTAATAGAGATTTTTATAGTGCACAGTAAAAGGCTCTGATTTAAAAAAAAAAAAAAAAAAAAAAATAAAATCCTGCATGTCAAATATGATCTCTAACCCAGAATGTTGTTTCTTAAAAGGCAAATAAATTCTTCTCAGTTTCTCAGAGTGGCTTTGTACTATAACATGATGGTTTAATTGCTTCCAAAAGTGAAATCAGTAGGTTTGTTCTGTTTACTGGCTTTGGAAAAAAACAAAATCAACAGCATTGAAGGACAGACCTGTTACAGTGGTGTTCTTGGTCCATGAGCTAGAGGCTTGAGTGATGGTATTTCATCTTCCCTGATCAGGACTTACCTGTTCAGTAATGAATATGCTCATTATTTGGGCACTTGTGTCTTTTACATTTTTTTTTTTTTTTGCCTTTTATAAAACTAATCATGTGTACAAGATTATTGTAGTTGGTTTGTTTTTTATTTTGTTTTTTAAGATGCATGACTTGGTCAAATCTGTGGATTTATTTTTTTTTCTAGCTGTTTTTCTTCATGAAATGAAGTCTTACACTAGAAAATTTCTCAGAACTGTTATCCAGCTAATTGATTTTTTTTCTGTATGATGTAAAGGAAATGTTTATGGTTCATAAGGAAAAGTTTTAAGACATTATGAAAAAAATAATTTATCTTTACTTGCTAGGGAGCTATCAACATTTTTCCATCTTAAGTTTCAGAAGTCTTGGTGTGATAAGGCAGTGGATTTTATGTCAAAAAGCTGTTTGTGATACATTGAGGATTTTCCCTGTAACTTAGTAGTATATGAAGTAAAAAATATCTTTTAATGTCTATTAGGTGGTTTGAATCAGTTTTTAAAGTCTACTTTATAAATCTATGTTAATAGCAAACAAATTTCAAAACTCAGGGTTTTTTCTTAGCGAATGGTTTTGTTTTGTAATGGGAAGGAACAAAGATTGAACTAAAGAAGAGATGGATTGTATACAGATTATTGCCTGCCCTGTGTGAAAAAACTGTACAAGGTGTAACAGCAAAGCAATGTGAGAAAACTGCTGTACTTTGTTTGCACTTAATATGTTAATTAGGCAGCTGTATGAATTGGAGAAACAAGATGTGTTTTCATATTTTCTAGGCAAGGAAGCTAAAGCTTGCTTGAAGGTGAAACAGAAAACTTGACCACCTAAAATTTAAATGAAAATCAGAATGAATTACAGTTCTTAAATGATCAGGTTATTCTTTGCAGGAAAAAAAAAAAAGGAAAAATGCATTATATTAAGAAGTTCAGCCCACATTCAAGCTCCTTAGGAAGTCATCAGGGTCAGCTTCAGAAATGTGGTTTAAAACCCTTGAGTTTTGATCATGTTATATTTTTTCTTCTTAGGAATGGCAAAATTCTATTCAGAAGAATGCAGGACTTGCATTTATTGAGCTCATCAATGAAGGAAGGTAATTATTTTTTAAGCTTTTAAATCTTCTGAACAAGTAGTTATTTTGCATTTATTCCATTGGGTGATAATACTTCCTCACCATCTGTTAAAAAAAAAATTGTGAAAAGGCCATATTAATTAAGAGATTGCAAATCAAATATTTACTATGTATGGTATATATACATGAAAATGTGTACATCCTGAAAATTATGATTATTTATAGAAGGACATAGAGCTTCCATTGAACTGTGTATGGTTTTGGGTTTATTTGAGAGTTGAACCACCATTTTCCAGAGCAGCAATGTTTTTTTATCCAGACAGTCCAGGGAGCCCAATCTGTAAACCCATCTGCTGCTCCATCTGTTTGAGGAGCACAGCATTCATCGTACAGATAGACTTTTCTCTACTATCATTTCATAAGGAATTATTTTATCTAGAATTTCTGGTCCCATTTGAGTCTGTTAAAACATGCATTATGTTTATAAGACTACCTTGTTTGCAAATCATTAAGATATTTTATTATCAATCCTTAAACAATTTTAAAGCTTTATCTGTCTTCTACTTTGTACAATGTTTGGCAGCACAAGTTGGGAAGCAAAGGGGGACTCCTTGACCACCTTGGTAGTGGAATGCCAAAGACAAACAGAGACACTATTGTAACGTAACTTGCACTGGCCAGTTCATTAAATCCATTTATCATAGATTAAAAAAGAAGAAAAAAAAAAAAAAAGAAAATACAGTATTATACCTGATGAAGAGAAAGAAACCATACATAAAATGCTTTTTTTTTCACTAATGGTTTGTCATTACCGAAGTAAAATATCAAATCTTCTATTTATTACTATAATAGAGCTCACGTGACTGAGTCACGTGCTGCACATTATACTATAAATATTACATGGTAATAAACTGAATAATTATACTGTGTGTTCTGTGATAGTAATATACTATAATATACCATTTGATTATTTTTATTTTCTCAGCCTGGTAAGTGAGTTAAGATATTATTCATGCTCACTGTTGATACAATGGACATTCTAAATAAATCCTTTGTCTGCATATTTTTAGTTGGTCAAGTATTAAGATATATGGATCCTCTATTTTCCTCTAACAATAGCTTTTTAAAACCAAGTAGCAGTTAAGAACTGCTGTTTAAATACAATCAAAGGAATAAAACTGCCTGTAGATATATGTGCCTTCATATACTTTCATCAGAAAGGTGTTTTAAAACAAGTGTGTGTTCTCTTTTGCAATCAGCCCATTTGCTTTTAATTTACCCTTTTGGGTATAAAGATAACAATCCTTTAACTGGAAATTGTTATAAATATTTATTCTGCTTAATAGCTAAAGTTGTGAATGCGATTCATCAATCATAGCTAGAGAATGCAATTGTGCAGTTGTCAACAATTAACAGCACATAAACAGTTGATGAATGTGCAGCTGAATTAAAGTGCTCCCTAGGATAACCTGAAATTATAAACTGGATAATTTAAAGGAATCTAACAAAGGATCTTTATAATTAAAACAAAGCAGGGTTAATGGCATGTAAAATTGCATATAATTGCTGTGCAATAATGATTGAATTTTAAATTATTAAAAGCAAATTGAAGACTAAGATTATTTTAAAGGACTTCCTGGGTAAGTTTTTGAGAGACCTGGGCAATAAATCAACAGTTCTGAGAAAGCTTTTTCTTCAGAGCTTGGAGAAAAAGATTCAAATGTAATACAGAGGATTATAGGTTGGTTTGGTTTTTTTTTTTATATCTACAGTTAGATATCTATCTGTTTTAATACATAGATGCCATAAGGTGCTTTTCTGAGTACCTAACTTCTGTTGTTTCTGCTTGGAATAATTAAAGTGGCTTTCTGATCTTTGACTATTAGAAATGTTATGAAATAAAATTTGTTTAGTTTTAGTTAAAAAAAAACCCCACATATTCCTTTTTAATATTCCTATTTAATAAATTGCATTTTAATTTAAAATCAGTTGAAAATCAAATAAACACAGTTTACTGTGTTTGTTTCTGTTTTTTCTGGGTTAGAGGTTTTTTTGGAAAGGTCTGAAGGTGGATTTCACCATATAAATGTACTGACAACTGCAACTTTCTAAACATATGGAGTGTTGTAGCAGGTTTTAGCATTACCAGAATATGGACTCAGAGGACTGAGTCAAGGATTCATTGAGACAACTTGTGCCATGCACGTCCCTAATACCTGATGGGGTACATCTGATGGTCATGGCTGACCACTGAAAGGTCAAGGAAATTGGGACAGGTCACAGGTGCCTGTAGAAAATCAAATGTTGTACCCATCTTTAATATAGTCCACAAAAGCCAGAGAATTATAAGCTTTTCACTTTTCTCCTGCCCCTTGGAAAACCATCTAGCAAGTCCTTTTGAAACACGTTTCTGGCCATATGAAGGAGAAGGTGATTGAGACAGTCAGCGTGGATTTACAAAAACTAAATTATCCATGACCAGCAGGTTTGCCTTCTATGATAAAGCAAATAGATGTGTGGGCATGTGGAAAGCAATGAACATTTATTTAAATATCATTTACCTTGATGTTGGCAACATTTCCACCCTGTGTCCCACAATAATAATGTATCAGAGTATTATTATTATTAGTAGTAATATTATTAATATTGCATTCTGAATGGATGGACAGTTAAATAGGTAGAAAACTGGCTATGTAAATGGGACTGTGAGAATGGTAGTTAATTGTTTTACTCTACTTTTATGAGTATAAGCAGGATATCTCAGTGGTCTAGCCTGCCTAAGAGATGGATGTTACAAATCATTGTATTTGTCTTTCAGAATTGGATTACTATCCTCATCTTCCATTTCCTTCCTCCTTTATGTTTTCACAATGCTCACCTCTTTAAAGATATGATCTCATCTTTTCATTTAAAATAATTCCCTTTGTTTTTTACAGAACTGTCTAATTTTAAGAAGCAGTAGTCTGATGATAATATAAATTTGAGGAAACATGAGAATATATTTTATCTCAGATTTAAAATTCTAAACTTTGTTTCTGTAATTTAATTTCTTTACCTAAGTCTGCTTTCTGCCTTTAGCCATGAAAATACATACTTTTGCTTATCTTGCTTACCTGGACCTCCAAGCATACTTAAAATTCACTGGAGACCTTTCTCTTTTAAACCTTGTTTTGTTGAGAGGTTTCACTAATTTCCTGGAAAGAGTAGCAGAATGTTTAAATAGACTGGAAATTTGTGTTTGTTTAAATTTAGATGAATTGCTGATTAAATCCTGAAAGGAAGTTAATAAAGGCTTACATTCTTTCCATGTTACCTCAATGAGGATCTTTGGGTAACTGCAGCAAATTTTCTTTTGGACATCCTCTGTTGCAGTTTGGCAGTACTGATATGTTTGGGTTGTGGTAAATGAGCTCACAGTCATTATTCAATGTCTGAAATGCTTAAATGTTCAGGCCTTGTGTTAAAAGGTATAGCTATGGTGCCATTTGCCATATTTGATTTATGATGTGCATTTTGCAGCTGGGTCCCTAGATATCCCATGAATAACCCATTTAATAGTTGGGTCCAAGAAGAAGGAGAGAGGATGCTGTTCCTTGTTTCTCTCTTGACCAATGATCTTGATCACAGGAATGCTGAGGTCAGAATGGGGAGGTCGCCTGAATCATTCAGGAATGCAAGATACTTGGTCATCAGGCATCATAGATATTATGTAGCTAAGGGCTACAGATCAACTCTCAAAAGATTCCAGCCTGATGTGCAAAACCCAATGTATACAAATCCAGGCAGAAAACTGAATGGGAATTGCAGCAGCACTCAGTTAACAATATATAAACATCAACAAACCTTAATTATTCTGTCTTTGACAGATGCAACCAAATTCTGTTGCTTTCTTGTCACCCTCACCAAGTGTAACTTTTGATTGGAGGAGTCCTTTATAAACTGTGAGTGGCTGTTTTATGGAAATCGGTCCTAAATGTCATCTTTCATCAGTAGCAGACTCCTCTCAGATAATTGTGTAAACCTGGGCACTGAATGTCTATATTTCTGCTCCAGCTAAGGCTGTATCAGCACTGGTGAGGCCACACCTTGAGTATTGTGTCTAGTTTTGGGCATCCCCATACAAGAGAGATATCAAGGTGTGCTGGAGCAAGTGCAGAGGAGGCAATGAAGCTGGTGAAGGGTGTGGCTTGAAATCAGCCCTCTGTCTTAGATGTCATCTTCTTAAGTCTATAGGAATTTATTTTTGAGTATTTATAGCAGTACAACATCTTGAAGAACCTCAAACTCTTCAAGTTAGTCCAGTTTATGAATCCTATTATAGATACTAACTGCAATGATAGGTTTCATTCCTTATGAATTCCATTAAGAGTAATAATAGTCAAAATAACTGTGTTGTTGAAAAAGTGCCATATTTCCAGGCTGCTTCTTAGAAAAATTAAGCTATGGGCATCTGATGAAAGTAAGTCAAAGAAACATCTGTTTCCCTGGACATGTGAGTTGGCAGAACTTCAGGAATGAGTAAAGGAAGCAAGACCTTAGCTAAATTATAACAAATGTTCATTTTGTAATCTGTTTTGAAAATTGCTGCTTGGGAATTATTTGCTCACTACTAGGAAGAGCTGACTGCAGGATAGCAAGTTCTGAATAGCTAGTGATATAGAAGTTTTTATCCTTCAGTTCTGATAGGTATGCAAATAGCATTGTTTGTCATAGCCTAGCCCAATGCATATCTAAATGTCTTGAAAACATTTTATGGTTTTATATTTTTTTGAATTTTTTTTCTTGTAGTCTCTATTTCCAAAACTCCAAAACCAAAATAAATTATCTCAGGTTCTCACTGTTTACCTGAATAACTTCTTGGAATGTGGAACTCCCTTATCTGAAAAAACAGGAGCTTCTGATTGATTCCATTGTACTTTTTCTTAACTTCATTTAACCAGTAAACACTCTGGACTTCTAAAGCAGCCTTTGTGAGGACAGGATTTTAAAACGTGTAAAATATCCTCTTACTGACTCCTAAACATTTGCAAATCACTCGTATTTATGAATTGTCATGTCCTGAGACGTGCTTTTGACCGGTCTGTTCTCACTCATAAGTCTGAGACTCTGCAATGGTTAGGTAAAGGAGAGCCTGACATTTACTCTTATTCCTACAGATACTTGAGCCCTGTCATGCTTATTTTAAAATACCATCATATCTTAATTCTAGTTCTTCTGTTCCATATGTTCAGTTGGAAACTTCACAGCTGTGTGTACAGAAAGATCATTTCCCCATAGAAGTCTACCAAGATTTGAGTCATGAGTGATTTTAGACTCCTTTGTTGGTGGATTCCTTACTGAAAGTCCTTTGATTCAGTCTGAAAACAAATCAAACCCATTTCCTAGTAAGGGAGCTTTAACTGTGGTTCATAAATGTGTGGGCATTAATAGAAATCAAGCTTGTCTTGGTAAAGAGAAACCATAAGTTACCAAGTCAGCGTTTAATCTCTACCTTATGTGGTAAGAATTGACACTCAAAGAGGATAAGTTTTTTGCTGGTCATCAGTTCCTGGTTGAGATTAGCTGATATTGGACAGGAGACAGCAGCACACTTGGCTTCAATTTTGGTAGGAGTTTCAGTGATGCAACTGAAGAAATGGTTCACAAGATAATGCCAAATATTCTAGGTCAAAAGGGAGTACTCGAGGATGGGAAACATAGTTGGGCAGATGAATGAAATATCAGTCAGGATATATTGGCTGGGTTTCAAGCCTGCATTAAGATAAATATACAGTGTAATATGTTACAGAAATATTTTGTAGCAGTACATGGAGTTCATGTTCTTAACTGTTGGTTCAACTTTTTGAAATGTCTGAGGAGTTAAAAGACCAATCTATGACTGAAATTTTCTTCTGCAGCTTCATAGAATATAGGGCTAAGAAAAATGAAAGAACAGTTCTAGAATTGCATCAGAAAATAGATTTCCTTTGAAATAAGGCAGTATGAATGTTATTGTGTAGAGACTAGAACTTGCCTGCTGATAGTTTGGGATATATGCTGGCAGAAAAGATAAAATCAGTGTAAGAAATTAGTAAAAACCCAAAAGGACATCTATTTTACTAACTGTTTTGCTATACAAGAAAAGTCACAGAGCCCATTTACTTCACCTAGTAAAGCAGGGACAGATGGACTATCGGAAGGTCAGCAGAAGGAATAATAATTGTGTAAACCTAATGGTAAAATTTGAAGAATACTTTTGGATTGAAAAGTGAAGAGTTTTACTTTCCTATTTTACCTAAGCCTAAGGTGGGCTTTTTTTGCTTGTTTTTTTTTTTGTTGGGTATTTTTAATATGATGCCATGCATGTGATGAATTTAGTAAGGATTTAGATAAATTGTAAAGTATTCAAATGATGACAACATTACCATCAATGATCATCAGGTGTTAACTCATTTGGGACAGTATGCTGAGTTGTACTGCATCTATATGGATTTAAGATTCAGAGTTCACTGGCTGTAATTTCATCCTGATATAACATCTTTTCCCATCTTTTGTTTATACTAATATAGTTTGAGAATGTAAGACAGGTTCCCATTAGAAGTAAAAATTGCTATCAAAAAATATTTTTAAGTGATGGTTTTATATTTTCAAAAAACAACATATAGTAAGCACATAAGTTATTGTCAAAAAACCTCTATAAGGTGTTGATTCCCATACCTTACAGTAGCTGTATTTCCTTTCAAAGGTAAGATGTCACATTTAACTCCTTTAACTTCTCTTTATTTGCCCTACATTCTTGCACTTAACAAATCAAAACATCCGTGCAAAGGCTTCTTTTGCAGGCATGCAGGATTTAAAAATGATGGCATAGATTTTAATGCTCTTATTTTTATTTTTTTTTCAAAAGTCTGTCTTTCTGGCAAAGCTACTGTAATTTTTAATGGTCTTCTAGGTGCAAAAACATAGTTTACCTATTGTTTGGAATAACATGAGGGCTAACCACTAGAATTATGTGCTCTATGTATGCTGGGGTATGGTGTGAAAACACCTGCAGAACTTTCTTGGGTAACCTTGGAGAGTAACCAGTGCTCAGTCTTGTTCAGTGGTCACCTATTATGTGAAATACATAATACATGTGAAATACATATTACGTAATCCTGAAATACATTTTGTCCCAGCTGATAAGAGCAAAGGAATTCTTAATACAACAGGAATTTGTGGACTTTAGGAAGAAAGCAGTTGCTTCCATTCTTCCAGCCCAATAAGATATTTACATTATTAACACCATTATCATTATTGGGTTTTATGCTGCAGTTTTATTATGCGCTTCATGGAATTTGGTGGTCTTTACAAAAGTCATAATTTAAGGTGTCTGACATTGTCAATCTCAGTCCAAATTTTCTATTTTCTTCCTTCTTTTTAAGTAATATTTTACTAGTTCTGGTGACATAAAACCTGGAAATTTTATTTATTTTTCACTCCATTGGTTGAAAAGCATTAGAGATATTGCTATTATTTTGAACTTTTAATGAAATTTTAAATTGTGTTAAATCATGGGGTTTTTTTAGGACTTCAAAATAACTTATTTGAAATGCACAAAATACAAAGGTTGATTTTGATTTTTCTTGTTTCAGATTATTATGCCATGCAATGAAAGACCACATAGTGCGTGTTGCAAACGAAGCAGAATTTATTTTGAACCGACAAAGAGCTGAAGATGTCCACAAGCATGCTGAGTTTGAGGTAAGACTGAGTTGCTGCATTTCTGCTTCTCTGTTTTCACTCAGTTGTCACCTAGTCTGTAAACCCATACAATAAAGTTTTTTTCTTCTTCTGAGAAATAAATTTACATTGAAGGCATTTCAAAACTAGTTTTTAAAAGCTTTGGTAAATGTCAAACACAACGAATGGGTTTAATTTCTCATCTCACTAAAATTCATGAAAACATTTACAGCTTGAAGAAATCCCTTAATCACAATGTCTAAACTGAAATGACAGATCTTTAGTTTTATAATGAACTTTTCTGATTTATTGGAAGTAGTAATGCAAATTACATTAGTAAATATTTTTGTTGGATTTTATCAATGGTATGTACAGTTCAGTAAGAAAGAAAAGCAATTAATACACTTACATCATTTCACTTTGCTTGCTGCTATTTATCTATTGAAATATGATGTTACATATCTTTTTTACTAGTTAGAAATCATTGTCTTGACAGTAAGATAATGTTTAAAATGTTTAAGTATTGGAAGAAGTAACAAAGCAGCTGACCTGCCTAACTCTTGAATGTATGTCATTCTTACTACTAAAATGAGTCAACATTCAATAGCTTTTATTTTATCAGTGTTCCAATACACAGTTTAAATGACATTGCTTGAAACTGATAATTATTTTTTTTTAATGCTACTTTTAAAGCATTTTCAGTTTGTTTTTTGATTATTTTTCCAGGATTCATTTTATTCCTATGAAAAAAAAATAATGCAAAAGTGATGGAGTAAAATTAAAATTTCATTTTTGACATGACTTCATCAAATAAGAGTTTGCATTTTTATAGTGTTTCAGAATCTCTTTTATTATTTCCAAACCTGCCTGTGCTTGCATACATTTGTGTTTATATAAGTAAGTATATATACACAAAAAATATTTCCATATGTTTTAATGCTCAAGTGACCTAACATTAGGATTAATATAGGTTGACAGTATTGAAAATAAATAGCTGTATCAATTTATTAATCTGTCAGAAAGTGTCAACAAGCACCTGGTGGCTAGAAATAGGATCCAGTAATCTTAGTTTTGAAGAGGTTTTTGTCTCCTTGAAATGGCTCTCTTAAATGTGCACTTTGATGTACTAGTTCTTGTGCTCCTTGACCTAGCTGGAAAGTGTGAGACACAGAGATGTCTGTTGTCGTTTTGAATATACATTTATTTTACTTCATTTTGTCAGAGTAGACACTTGTAATATGGGATTGCAACAACTTTATTACCAAGCATTATATATAGCATATATATATACTATATATATATAAAAGCATATACTGGATATTTTGAACTTAGAAAGGCAATCTTCCTGTCTGGTAAAGAAACAAGCACATTTTTCATACATTAAATTTTCGTTATATTTGTCACATGAAAAACCTCAGCTACACGTTTTAGATGAGTAAGATAAAATCTGCAAGTCATAAAAGAAAATTATTAAATGTAGCCTATGTCAATATGAAACTCAGATGTACTTAAATAAAGTGGTGGTTAAATTCTGAAAAAAATGTTTTACAGACTGTTATTAAAGACAACATATATATATATAACTGAACATTTTATTGCTCATCCTACTTGAAAGTAGTAGGGACAAAGAGATTTCTGGTAGTTTTCTGTTGCATAATTGTAAATCTGTCATTCTGCTTTAATATGCTGTATTGTTGTATGTTCTGGGGTTTAATACATGCTAATTATTGCTCTCAACCAGAGAACTGGGTGGCTATTTTATTTTTTCTTTTTAATCTTTAATTGAATCATTATGGGTTAAATGATTTGGCCCAAGCTGCACCAAGTTACTGTGTTGCCTGGATGGTGGAGAGGCCATGGACCAGCATCTAAATTTTATCCTGTAACTACAGTTGCACTCAGGGTCAGGGAAATTTCTCCCAGAATGTGTGCTTCACAGTTAACTTTCATTTTATTAACCTTTATAATTATTCAGGAAGAAAAATGAAAATTTAATTTTACTGTCCAATGAACTGGTGAAATATTAACCTCATTACTAAGGCAGATCATTGTACTCCAAGACAGATCATTGTACTAATTGGTGCTTGCCTGTACAAGAAGATAAATTGAAAAATGAATTAACCCTTTATGAATTAGTGTAACAATTGTTCTTTTCCAGATAGATTACTTGAATTAATGGCTGTAACACAGTAGAAAGACCACTGTTAAAATCTTATTGAATGCTAATATCTGTACTAAAAAGGTAGTGTGCAGAGATATGAAGAATAAACTACGATTTAGCATGTGGTTAAATTAATTTTAATTGTTCTTTTGAACACTAGAAAATAGAATTCTATTCAGCACTGTTAAACATTCTAAACTGATGCACAGTAACTGCGTGCAAAAGTGTCTCAGATGATTTTAAAATGATCTATTTTGAGAATAATCTAGCCTTTGGAATTTATATTTAGAAATTTATAATTATAATGGATTTCTTTTGATTAGTATATTTACATTTGCTTTATTTAGTCATTTCAAAGTTTTCTTTACTTTGATAAAAAAAACTGAAGTTTTCTTGTTGTGATACAAAATAGAAAATATACTCCTTAATTTCGTAGTTGAAGGAGTTTCTCTCTAGCATCTGTAATATTAAAGCTATCAAATGGCTTTTTAATTGTAGAGTTTACTGCAATTTAAAAATCAATAAGAGTGTACATTTTTTTTTCCCCTGTATATTATGCTAGTAGTTGTATACTCAGGGTATAATGAAACTTTTGCAAATAAAGAACAACTGTTAAGGCCTATCCATGGTTACACATATATGCACACAGATGTATAACTAAATGTTTTTACTTGCAATTCTGTTCTCTTTGCCCTTGATATTTCAAATTTTACCTGTTTTAACTATGTGCTTTTTCATTAGTATTATATATTCATAGAACCATTTTGATTGAATGTTGTGTCCTATTCCTCTTAGAAGTATTTTAATAAATTACTGTAATACAGAAATAATTTTAGTTCAGAATAATTTTAAGGTGATTCTAAACAGAGTATCTTTTATGAAGTAGATGTACTTTCATTCCTAGTCTCAGTGTGCTCAGTATGCTGCTGACAGAAGAGAGGAAGAGAAGATGTGTGATCATCTTATCAGTGCTGCTAAGCATCGAGATCACGTTACAGCCAATCAGCTAAAACAGAAGATACTCAACATCCTAACAAATAAGCATGGTGCCTGGGGAGCTGTTTCTCACAGGTAAGCTGCAAACTTTAAATGTCACTTTCAAAGTTTAAGAAAAGCAGTTACTGTATCACAGAAACACAAATGTGTTAGGAGCTAGTATTGCTAAAATATATT
>JANHGL010011546.1:0-10945 GCA_024611195.1 Ceyx melanurus | reverse complement strand
TTTTAGTTATTAAACTATTCTTATACACAAGTTTTATATTTTTTCAATTCTCCTTATTCTATTGCAAGTGGCTGTGTGGTTAGTTGCTGGATGAGGTTAAACCATGACAAGGGTCTACAAAAAATGATTTGTTGTGGAAACCATCTGGGCAGCAGGCATGTTTTTTTTTTCATCTTCCAACAGAATTTCATAAACTATGTATATCATAGTTCCTAAATTTCATTAACACATTTTAAAAAGTATTTCTTGGATGACCTCTGCTAAGGAGATGTGTAAGTATAACCTCATTCATTTCAGTGGATAGTGTAAATATTGGGAGTTTTCAACCAGTGTTTGCAGATAAATTTCTAAATTAATACACCTGTATTTATTTTCAATGTATCTAAACCATCATATTTTCTCTTTTCCTCCTTTTACTTTCACTTTTTCACAAAAGTTAGTATCTTAGGCCTACATTCTGAGGGGTACTTGGATAGTCCACACTTGGTGAGTGATTGGCCTGGTAGTGTGAGATTTTGAGTAGAAACAGTATGCTAGTCAATACTGATTATTCAAAACTGAATCCATTTGCCTAAAACTGATATTTTAGAGAGAAATATGACCATCAGTGTAATTAGACAGCAACCATAATTACAAGGCTTTTGATAGAAGTAAGGAATTAGCCTGATACTTATAAAATCAGCATGAACATTCCTAATAGGAGGAAGTTACAGTAGTGAAATCTGATTTGTCACTGTCACAAATCACCCTGCAGCATCACAGATATGCCTAGGCCAGAGAATATAGACTCCCTGCCTGATACTGCGAGTGTCCTTCCCTGGTAAGTGGCTACTCCTCTTGTGTGGCAGGAATAACAACTGGACACACAGAGCTGTGGCATTCACACATCCCAGAGGAGGGGTGTGCAAGCTGGACAGCCTCACTTCCAGGCCTCTGGGATTTTAATGGCAATCCACATGTTCTGCTAGAGAGCAGGTATGCTTGTAACTGTGTCTGTATATGCATGCATGTGTGTTTTGATGTGCTTACAACCCTCAGGGAAAAATTTTGGATAAGATAAACAGGTTTATAAAATTATATGTGTTTAACATCCTGCCTCTGGTATTGCTGCTATTCATTTTTATTACCACTATTGATCCTGCATGTTTAGTTATACTGATTACTGGGTAACTGCATGTTGCTTACACATCAAGAAACTGTTTCAATCCCAATCTTATTTAAATTATGTGAACCGAGAAGTATTTTCCGTTGACAAATTCTGACCTGACATGGACTGGGAAAACTCATTTAGTGATATCACAAAGGTCCATTGTTGAGAGAAGATAAGAATCAATTGTGTTCTAAAAAAATTAGAATCTTTATAAAAAATGGTGATGTTTGCTTTCTGAAGTCTTTTTCTAAAAATATGTAAGAATATAATTTAAAAAAATCATTAGCATAATTTGGCACTGCTCATTGTAGTCTCTCCTGTTGGTTGTAGTCTTTCCTATTGTAGTGCAACTGATGAAAAATACACATCATGAAGTCATGATTCAGCACATTGTTCACAAATGTAGATTTCTCTGCATGTTGATAAGCCCAAATACCTAGCTCTGTTAGTGATTATGACTCTAGGGAATCTCATTTACATCAAGGTCTTTTTTTTCCTCACATGAACCTAGGGAGAAATTCTTAAAACAATTTCAGTATTTTTTAATGAGTTGCTGAAAAGAGAATCTGCAGTATTACTTCACTTTTCAGCATATATTTAGAGCCTACTTGCTCATTTACTTTATAGCAGCAAGTGGTACACTCACCAAGTGCTGAAAATCTTTAAAGCTAAGAATAATTGCCAGATATTCCTGATAGGTCATTATCACCACCTTCAGCATTTCTTTCTTTCCCTCACTTTAATTACACTGTGATAAATTTCGAGGAGACTTTTACTAAATAGAACCTAGGTTACACTTGAATAAGCCAAGATGACAATATTATTAATCACTTAACTTATAATTTGATTTATACTTGTCCTGTAGTGATACGCTCTTAAACACTTAATATGTCATAAACATTTGACCCATTATAGATAAAAAAAAAAGAAACAAGGTAAAATGCATTTCTTGAAGTACTACTTCTTGACTGAGTTTTCCTGAGAACTGTAACACTTCTAAGTTATTTGAGCACATGAGAAAGTTTAGCTGTTCAAAACAGTTGCCCGAATCTTTCTTTCAAATTTCCTATCTTGTTTTAAGGTGCTAGTTACTTCAGCAATTGAATGAGAGCATTAAAACATTTGTAAGTGAATTTGTAGCAATGCAAGTATTGACTAGAAGCCTCAGCTCTGGATGCTGACAGAAGATAAATGTGAGTGAAACAACAGCTTAAGATGCCCAGTCTTCCTACCCTCTGACCTTTTGGCTACATGTGCTACTGAAAAGATGGATAGGTTACACTTACAATATTAGGTCCATGCTTAAACTGATCTTAAGGATTCTTCCAGGGCACAAATACAGCCATATATCCTGTTCCTCACTGTATCAAAACTCAAAAGTGTAAAAGTCACAAAAGGCTTAATTAAAAAGTATAGCTTTCATTCTCCACATGTTTATGTCAAAGAGTTTCTGAGAAATCTTAATAACTACTTCTCTCTGATCCATACTGAAAAGAGGTTAGAAAAACACCATGTTAACATGAAGAGCTGAATTTTCTCACCTATAGTGAAAATTAGTTAACTCAAAAAAGTTAAGTGCAAATTTAAAAAATAATAATTAACTATTCTGTTTGAAGAGTCAAGATATGAAATTAATAACTTTCAGATACCAGGTTGTACTAAGTATTGTCTTAGTACAACCAGTAATGGGTCGCAGTCACTCAACTCTACTGTAGAGTGACGAGTCATAGTAGACTGAATGAAAAAAATTTAAGAAGTCTTCAGAAGTCATTTAATGGAAAGTTTTGACATAGATAAAGGAGTTAGTACAAAAGAATGGCAAATTCTACTAAACTCAAATCAGTTTAAAATAAAAATACACTGTTCCAGTTATTTTTCATTCTCACTTTATTTCTTAGATTGAGAAAATGTTTTTATCTTCCCAATCTAAATTGTATAAAATATGATACCTGTATTATGCAATAAATAATGTGGTATTTAGTGCTTCTAAATGATATTTTCTTGCACTAACAGGTAAAAATTCTACCTTTCTGAAAAAAGAACCTTGAGTGGTTGTATGAGGAAAAAAAGATACTGCTTCATCTTCATTCATCCACATGTACAGTTGAAACTACAAAAGGTAATGTAAAGTACATTCTGTAATGTAAACAATGTTCTACTTTGCTATATGCTGAATAGACATGTGAATTTGAAATTCCATTTAACCAAAACACTTGTATGTCCTTTTATAATTAAATATTATGCAGTCTTTAAAGGTATAAGAGATGGATTTAAAGAGCTAAGAAAGGCAAATTCAATTAATAGATTTGGAGATCCAGAAAAATCTCTTCCAATAATTATTTTATCAGAGCTGAAGAAAAAATATTTAAAATACATTAGAAAATTTGCAGGGACTAAATACTTATAGCAACATGAGGAACAAGGACAACTGGTTAGATTTATGTGCATGGAAAGAATTGAAAAAAGAACATTACTGTGATAGGATTCAACAAGATATTTACAGTGTTTCTATGTTCACCTAGCATTTTATTAGCTTAGTGTATGTGTTGTGATTAAAAATAAAAACAACCAAAAAAATTACATCTAAGAAACTTGGTGTTTCAAGAAAAACTGGATAACAGAAAGTGTGGTTTACTACACCAACTATTAGAGGTTGTTTAAGTCCTCTGATTATGACAATAATGGGTGGTCAGACCAGGTGACCTCTGAGGGTCCCATCCAACCTTTACCCACCTGTAATTCTGTTTACACTGTTCAGAAAGGTGAAAAGGGAGTATAATGACAAGTATGACAAGCACAATAAACCTTTGTCAAAACTACTTTTAAATTTAAAAATACTTTTTTATCCATAGCACTACAGTGTCATTCTTTTAAGGGAGAACAAATCCACAAGATTATAAATGAGGTATATATTTCTCTGCCCATGAAGAATATATAATAATTCCCTGAATACAGTATATATTAATATAACCTACATAATAAAAAAAAAATTAGTTAAAGAAATTAATAGTGTGATCAGTTAAATGTAATCATGTCTAAAGTAAGGTGAGAAGTTATGTTACTTTCTAAAACTCCAGGACTAAAAGCAGTGACTAAGAGTGCAAATTAAATCTTTAATGTAGGCAGGGACTGGGCTTTTTAATCTCTACAGATCTTTGTGCAGACGACTGTAATCAAAGCCTCAATACAGCACAAGATGTGTCATGTCCATCTGAAGGCTAAATAACTCACTAATGATCCTTCAAGATCACAGTTTTTGGCTATGGCCAAAACACCATCAAAACATGAATATAAGAACAGGATAACCATGGAGTGGAACTTCTGCAAGGTATATATTCTTTTACAACAGAAAATTGAGGTTCAACAGAGATGGGTCTTTTTATTATTAAGTATTTTGATTAAAATATTTTACTAAACTTATATGGATTCTTATTACATTGTCTAATCTTTTTTGAAATTATATTAAATAAAGTCCTGAAGTGTAACATCCTCTGGCAGTAAGTTTCACTGTTTAATTACATATTTTGTTCAAAAACATTGGCTTTTTGTTTTTTGTGGGTTTTTTTCATTTCTTTACTGGATCTGGCAAATGACTTAATCAGCTACGCAGCTTTAAGTGCCTACATAATCCTTTAATGAGATTTTAAATTACTCATATTCTTGAATATAGTGCTGAATTATGGTTTGAATGTATAAAAATATTTTCACTGTGCTGATTAACAAAAAGTAACATAAGTTAAAAGCAACTAGAAAATGGAAAAATGGTGCCTGGTTCTAATCTTACTTTACTTGTTCTGTGTGAGATTGGATCAAACTTCCCACTTTGCAGTTTATCTTTTTGTATTGCTAAACAGTGCAATTATTAACTGTGCAATCATTTGAGAATCAGTTTAATACTGAACTGAAATGAAGAATCAATAGGCAAGATGTGCTGTTTTTCAGAAGTTTCACTTTTCAAACTGAATGCAACTAAATTTCTCATCACATGGGAGTGAACACTACTGGTCTTTTTTTTCACAGAAATAGTGCCCTTGCTTCTTAAATGTAGGTGAACTGAAAAAGGGAGGAAAAAAAACCTGTTATAACATAGGATGTCCACTGGTGGAATTGTTCCTGAGAGCAGCTCAGAGTTTGGGAAAGGATCAGAATGAAACATCAGCAGCACCTGAGCCCCATTAACTGCAAATCACTTAAATCCAGGAGCAGACTCACCAGCTGAAGGCAAATGCTGTGTGAGTAATGACCACTGTCTTCAGATCACAGGAGCACACATAAAGCACAATTGGCTGTAAAGGTTTATTACCTGGAAGTGTTCAAGGCTGGGTTGGATGGGCCTTTGAGCAAGCTGGTCTAGTGGGAGGTGTCCCTGCCGATGGCAAGGCAGTTTGAACTAGATAATCTTTAAGGTCAAACTATTCCATGGTTCTACAATTCTATGATTATTACCTTTAATTCACTGTGTACTCAAGTACTTTTCTCCAGAAACAAATCCCAAGTTTTCACCTGCTTTTAAAAATTCTTTTCCTGAGAAACCTAATAAGGATTAAACTTTTTATTTACATTAATTTTTATTTTAATCCTTTACTCAAATATTCAACTATTCTCATTGGTCATTTTAAAAAGCACACAATAATAGAAAACACAGCAAAATCATAGCTGATGCAGACATCTTCTGTTTATGATATTTTGTAAACTTTAACTGTAGAAATATTTTGCACCAGGGCTTGTTACTTGGTGCCATATTCCTTCTTTGTTCCATTGGTGTTGCAGCAATGCATTGCTGAAAAAAGTGGTTTTCTGAAGGATTCTTTTTTATCTCTCCCTACAGCTTACTTGCATTTGTAGAGGAAGGAATAATGAGACAGAAGCTAGGAAAAGAATCTCAAGATGGACCATAACAGCATACAAACCACAGAGCAAGACTAGGATTTAAGAAGACATAGAATGTCTAGATTGAATGGGAAAAGTGGAACCATCCATGATGGCGAAAGATACTGTTATATCAAATCAGTGAGATGGACTTATAATGAGCCATTGTGGTTCTGATTGTGAAAACTACATTGTTAAAAGAAATCATTCAGCTAATCAAGAAAATTGTGGAAGAATTTGGTGAATTTAAGGTCCAAAATTTAAGAAATTATTGAAAAACTGAAGAGATAAGAAAGATGCATACATTTTTTTTTTCTGATTGACACGTATTGTACTTCTCTTCACCATTTGTACACATAATAACAGGCTTGGGGATCAATGGAAGACAATGGTCACAGATACTAGAGAAGTCTACTGTGTAAGTGGTGGTAATAAAATCATTAGGCAATTTGAACTGGAAGAACACCATTATTAGTATACTAAAATTCTATTAATTCATAGGTAAGACAAAAATTCTCAGGTAAGACAAAAAATCTGTTACTTTTCTACACATGACTGAACTTATATAAGTCTTCTGTTTCAATAAATATTTATTCATGCAGCTTTTATTACTTTATCATGCTCAAAAAAAAAGACTTAAAAGGACAAAACTAATAGTCTTCCTCTTCAGCTATACTCTAAACGACTATTCTGTTTTCTCCCTTCTGCAGCCCCATGTTTGATCATGTATGACACTTTCATAACACAAATCAACAATATAATGACAAGTCAAATGCACTGGGAATGGCATAACAAAAGCCTCTAACTGATGTGTTAGTGAACAGTAACATTTCAGGTTTAACTAGAAAAGTCCTGGCCTCCTCACACATGCTACTAATACACTGTACAAAGCAGGAGTTAGAACATTCCTTTAATCAGGCCTGTACTTTTAAAGACTGTTTCTGTTCAGCTTTGCTCTAAAGATAAAACTTCTGTCATTCTGCCTTTTCACATTGCTTTTTCTTTTCTGCTTTAACTCTTTTTAAGGAGTTGTGTTATTATACTAATTGCTGAGGCATAGAGAATTCATACAAACAGCCATTAGCAGTTCAGTTCTATTTCTCACGATAAGGCTATGACTGCACATGTGGGAACCTGGCTTTCTAGGGAGAAAGCGAACATTACAGTGGTGAGAGGGATCTGTGCCAAAGGCAATACTGCTCACTCCTTACTACATTTGTAATCATGAAAATCCAAATAACTCTGTTGATATCTCTCCTTGTGGTGTTAAGCATTGCAGCAGATCACTTGTTTTTCTTGTCCTAAGGCTCCAACTGTTTTCATGGTTATTTCATTGCTCTGTTTCTACCTTGCTTCATGGTTTCTGCAGATGGGTACTTTTCTTGACTATACCGTTGGTGCATAATAGCCCTTGGCACTTCCACTTTAGTGCCATTATATTTAATGGGAAAATGCTTCAAGCAGCTTCAACTTGGATACTGTATTTTCTTAAGGCCAAATGGTTTTCTGGTGCACAAAAATCAAGCAATAGGAAACATGCACTCAGGATCTGTCTGATAGCCTCCTGAAGTAGACCTGCAACCCATGAGGAAGGTCCTTCCTTCCTTCTCCATTTCCTTGTATTTTATGCAGTTGTATTTGCTAATTTAAAACATGTAATCTTTTTCATTTTCATCTGTTACACTAACATTGTATCTTTTTAACATAGAGTTCCCACATCTAAAGAATTTCATGCAATTCTCACAGAGAAAAAAATTCATATATGAAATATGGAGAGACCAGATGTTTTAAATATAAAGCCAAAAAAAAAAAAAGGTCTATTTGCATGTTTGAAGACTATGGTCATAACAGCCAAAATAATTTTGAGCTTTCAGTTGCTTAACTTAGAATTAGGATTGCAAATTGCTGAAGTATACAAAATCAGTGAAAATTCTGGCCTTTACTCATGCTTTTCCTTATTTCTTTTATATTCTACATAATGAGCACTCTACTTCAATGATGAATTCAGAGTAGGGATTCGATCTCTCATTAACTTACATGGATAACAATATTTTAAGAATTATAACATATCTGAAGTATTCTTTCCACAAAAGTGCAGATAAACATATAAAGAAGCAGAACAAATACTACACACTGTCCCAAAAATCAGGAATGAAAATAGGACAATACTGTGAGACAAATTTGTGTAATCCATGTACAGAAATAATGAAATTGGGGAGAAGAATGTGAACGACAAACCTGGAGAAAAAGCTGCATACCCATCAGACTGTATTCATATTGATGCTAAAGGGGAACTCGTTTCCCTTGCTGTACTTTGCAAGTGATTCTTATAAAACTGGGAGATCTGTGCTGATTTTTGCAACAAGGGTAAGACAACGGTTTGGGATAAAGCTAAAACGAATTAGTAATGGTTCTTTACTTTCCTAATAGGGCTGTATTTTCATTGCTCTGCATTTTCCTAGTAGCATTTTTGACATGAGAAAGTAGAATTTGGCTTAACATTACCTGTCTAGCAGCACGCTAGGATGAGGACTCTAGGAGCCATTGCTAAAGTTTAGAAGTGGTAAGTGGTAAATTTATTGCCTCTACTAAAAAACAAAAACAAACCCCAAACATAAAAAAAACCAAAAAAACTAAACAAAACAATTTTCCTGGTCATTCTAACTAAGCTCCTATATGCGTAAGTCTAACGTGAGAGCCCTTACCTGGTAAAATTGTAGGATTCTGAAAGACAGCAAAATGAAGCATTGAAATGTTATTGAAGAATGAAGATTTCTGACTTCTTGATGAAAATAAGTCTGTTTGACCTGTTAAAGACCAAATCTATTGTAATATATCGGAGTGGGTTTTGAGGATGTTCTACTAGGTCAATTGAACAGACACTTATTTTGGATATTGTCATTAAACTCTGTTCCTGAACATGACATTTTCTTTTCCTTAAACACACTCAAAGAAAATTAATATTACTGAATTACTCTGTCTTAAAACTACTACTATGAATTTAAATATATAAATCCTTCATTTACAATTAAAAAAAAATGAGAAGGATATGCAATGATTGTGATGTTTGTTTTTTGGTTGGTTGGTTGTTCTTTAATTCAACTGGAGATTCTTAGTGCATTTCCAGCAAAGAGAAATGCACCATAAAGTCCGCTGTAGTTCCTTTCTCTATTGAAAATAGGACTATTACACAGCTATTGCATATTGCATAAAAGCATTAACTCAACCACTTATTGATTTTGGTGGCAAGGGAAATGTACTGAATTATATCTGAGATACTCAAAAGATTGAAACAAAGCAGATATGTTTTTTGATTGCCATATTAGACATTACCTATTTGTGTACATGGAAAAACCCCACATATTTATACTGCTGCAGATGTAAAACTGTAGAAAGTTCATTTAAGAAAAGCTAGTATGGTGTTCTGAGACTATATCATCCTGCATATAATTTAAAAATTAATATTTTTAATCTGAAGAGCCATAAAAAGACACACATGTCCCCTTCACCTCACCCATTAGGCTTATTCATCTGACACTGGCTTCTTCTCATTTAAAAAGTCTTTCTTGCTGACAAAAATAATGTGACAGCCAGCAAAGCTTGTACTTGTCTCCACTTGACATCTCCTTAGAGAGATCCCCCTAGTGAACACTCTCTCTCACCATTGTTTCAGCCCTGTCAACACAGTTTAAAAAGTATGAATAACACAAAAATGTAAAGAGCATCTAAAATTGTATCTATTTTGTTAGTCTTTTTAGCTTTTTATTTATCCATGAGTGTAATAGGATTAAATTTCCCAGCAGGTTTTTTTTTTTTAGAAACAGGTTTTCTGTGACTTTAAGACAATTCAATTTATTTAATAATGTCTTCCACAATTAGATTCCCATTTCTTCTAAGGAAGACTTTTGCCCAGAGGCATTTCCAGACATGATTTTCTCACTTGCTAGCAAAACTTACATTTGTGTCCTAACCCATTTCAGCAGAGTATACTAGAAAAACTTTGCATTGATTGCAATAAATAAGACAGTGAGGAAAACAAGTTATTTATATCTATAGCTTTGTCTCCATTCTGACTTGATAAGAAACTTTATCCACAATCTCATATAAAATTTGATCAAAACAAGGCCATGGAAGGACTCTGTCTTCTATCTTTTGACTTTTCTATATTCCTATGACTAGCAGAAAGATTAGATTAGATTGGAATTAGAAGGCAAGGTGAAAAAAGGAGAAGTAAAATTGATGGAAAAATGTCCCAAAACTCTCTTTTTCAAAGGATTAAATTATTTCCATATTAAGCAGCTGTCAAGTGAGTAACAAACCTGCCACCGACTTGTATAGGACCAAAATTTTTATGTATGTATGCAAATATACACACACTAACAAAGACACATACAACAAGGGTAAAATGTAGGAAGAAAACTTTCCCTAGCACTTGAATCATATTTTTGTCAGTCCATGCTACATAGATAACACCATAGGCTTGTGGATTTTAAATTATATTTTTCTTGTCCACATCTAAAAAACTTCATTGCTCTTTAAGAAAGGTCCAATCATCATGCAAAAGATATTTGGGTAGCCCTTAGACATGATCACAATCTCACCAACAATCACAGACACAGCTTCACAACGTTCTAGCTTATTTTTTGGACACATTCAACCCCACATGCATCTTTTTCACAAAATCCAAGCTGTTTTTGTAAAGAATCTGACAAACTTCCAAGATCATCTTCTCTCAAAAAAACACCAACCAAAATACCATTATATGTGATGTGCAATCATATGTAGTTTTTTATGACATGCATGTATAAGCTTAAGCTAATCATTCTAGTCTCATTTTTACTCATCAATGTCTATAAATATGTTAAGGGTGAGTGTAGAGAGGATGGAGCCAGATTCTTCTCAATGTCATCCAATGACAGGACAAGA
>JANHGL010011545.1:22061-38310 GCA_024611195.1 Ceyx melanurus | reverse complement strand
GGCTGCCCAGGGGGGTTGTGGAGTCTCCTGCTCTGGAGACATTCCAGCCCCACCTGGATCTGTTCCTGGGTGACCTGATCTAGGTGATCCTGCTCTGGCAGGGGGTTGGACTAAATGATCTTCTACCTCCCTCCCAACCACTAAATTCTATGAAATGAGAAGCATTTGCCTTCTGTAAAGAATTCACAAGACATATCTCCTCACTGCTCAGAAGAGGAAAGCAGGTTTCCAGCTCTGCTGTAGCCTCATTTGCAAGGACTAGAATGTTTCTAACCTCATTTAAACCCTGAGAAAAGCCTTCCAGTGAAGCACACAAAGAACATCCCAGGTTTATTTCTTCTGATTTACGTAACCTGTCTAAACAGCCTCCTGCCTGGGCCCCCACACATTCCCTCTGCTGCATCATCCTGATCTCCCACCTCTCTGCAGGCTCATGGAAGAGCAGCTGAAACATGAGAGCAGAGTGATTTCAAAGCAGCACTGCCCTATAAATAATGCATAGAGATGTTTTGTGCTGGTGAGTTCTGCTCCTGAATCGTCAACAGCCTTGGCTGCCCCGTTCCCACCACAGCCTCCCTCCTGGAATTACAGTTGTGTAAGCACCAGATTTAGGATGTGGGGTTCAGCAACCCAGCAAATGGTTCCTGCTGCTCACTGACTTCATGGATCTCCCTTCCCAGGGTGCTCAGAGACAGGAGGAGAGGCCTCGAATTGCTGCAGTGCTCACTGAGAAAGGACATTAAGCAGGTTTTGTAAATAAACAGCACTGCATCCAAGCAAACATTGACCATCCATTTTTCCACCTCAGGGGGAAAAAAAAATAGAACCAAAGGCTTCAAATACTGGCAAGTCAGAAGTAGAAATTCACAGATCAAACCAGACGTTTTCCTATAAACCAAAATCTAATTATCTCCAGTTGCTGACTTCCAGATAGCACACTGTACCAGAACAGTGGGGTGTAATTGGCTGAGATAGGTGTTTGTGCATTTCTCTTCCTTGAAACCAACACAGAAGTGTGAGATTGGTAAATTTAAGAGCAATTGGGCCATTAATTTGTTTGCTTTCCTCACAGAGAGCCTGCTGAAGGTGTCATTCCAGCTAGGAAAAAAAGAAAAAAAAGATTATTTCAGGAAGAGAATGTGGGGCTGAATATTTCACTTCCATGTCTGAAAGGTCCCCAGAGTGAAAGAAATAAACAGCACATCATAAAGCCTGAACTATGGCTCAGTGTCTTTATAATTATACCTAGTGTGCTAATGGCCATGAAGCCTCCAAGTGGGGAAGCACCCATGTATTGTGCAGAAACACAGGCTCTAACAGCAAAGGAGACATTAGGTTTAAAATAAATGCCCTGGAGATGTCCAGCAGCTGAGTGGTGTTTGTGTAGAGATGCTTGCCAGACCCAAGGGCAAGTTCTTGATGCACCTGCCAGAGCTGCACCTCCATTTGTGTTCTCCAACTCACCACTGCTAGACTCTTCCTGGCAAGAAAACCTATTAAAACCTAATTATAGAAACAGTGGAAAAAAACCCAAAAATTAAGATAAGCTTCCCTTTCTAACATAAACCTTCATTATCACATAGAGCTGTGCTTTCCTCGGGCATTCTCCAGCAGTGGCTCTTTCAGCCACAAAAGAACAAAGCTCCAAAGCACTGTGACTGAAAGTGTGCCAAGCTATATTGACAAGGAAGCAGGAAGGCTTTGGAGGACTAGGAAACAGCAGCCTACAGAGGAAGAGATACATTATGTATAAGAATATATTCTAGAAACTACCCAAAGGGGAAAACCAGCCTTGAGCAACTGTGACAGACTTGCAGCCTTACATTTCTGCTGAGATCTGGGGAGGAGAACTGATCAAGAAGCTGAAATCAATGAAAGAAAACAATTCACAGGTCTCACACAGGGATGAGTCTCTGTAAATCAGTCAGATGGATGGGGAAAGGAAAGACAGGTGAAAGATTTGGTTGCTTATTTTCTGTTAGAAATGAGTAAGAACAGGGTTTGCAGACTCCCCCCGAGAGAAGCGAATTCTAACTTTATTGTTGTGAAAACTCAGAGGGAAATGTGCCTAAAGTTAACAGATGCATGGAAACAAAATAATTGTCAGCAAATGTGACATTTCAGCCTGGTTGTCTACACATATGTGGGAGGCAAAGAGCCAGCAGGTACCAGATAAACAGGGAGGTCCAAATGTACTCCAGACACTGACAACCTTCTAGCAAAGATATAAATGCCCTGATCTGCTTGGACCCTTTTTTCCTCACCCATGATTTTGCAGCACCCTAGAAACAGATCCTTTTTAGGACACCCTAAGAAATGCCCTTTCTACCTTTAAAATCTTCAGGGTGAGACATTGGCTTGTTCAACTGCCCAGCCTCAGTTTCCAACACTGCTGTTAGGAGTCAACCTGATGGAGAGATCTGGGCTGCTAAGTAGCATCTGTTTATCTCTTCACTTATTAAAATGAATCTTTACATGCTTTCCCTAAAATATTCCCCAAGGTAGAGCTCCAACCCTGCTTTTCTATTTTTAGTTTTTAATTCTTTTAAGATTTTCCCCCCAAGGAATGTGCTGGAGCCTTCTTGTTTCCTTCAGAACTTCCTAGCACAACCCTCCAGCAGGGTCTGGAGGATACCTACAGGGGTCTATCAAATCCCTCTGACACACATGACCACGCTGCTGGGGTTCCCAGCTCACCCCACAGGATGGCTGAGCTGCTCTTTATGTGCCTGTCACTCTTGACATGGAGACACTCCACAGAAGAGGAGATCTGGCTTTAGCTGTCCTAACTGCAGCCCAGTGACAGTGTAAAATGAAGTGTCCAAGGAGACTGTCTTTAAGTGGGAAAAAGCTGCTGGAAGCCACATTCAAATTGCCTGTTCTTGTTAGTGCCCGTATTGTAAAGTCCCAAACAATTGTGCTTGAAATGCTGTTTGCAAAAATAGCATTGGGGTGGTGTGTGCTCTACATTTCCATCTGGAGCAGGTCTCTTTTTCAGCACTTCCAAACACATGGATACATAATGGAAAAAGCTGTCGTGGCTTGAATAATGGCACCATCAAAACAGAGAGCAAAACTCACTAAGTGATGAATCCCAAAGAGTGCTGAGCCCTCGAGGTCCAATTTCACAAAGCTGTTAACCATGGATGTATGTTGTTTTAAGCAAGCTGTTATTGCAGCACCTTGCAAGATGTATTGTTTGTACTCCAAAGGCACGTATTGATTCCTAGGATATGTGGAACTGAACCAGCTGTTAAAGAAAGTGAATCTATTAGATCTGGGGCATTGTACCTTGGCTCACTGCTCCATCCAGTTCATCCATCCAGTCTCTCTTTGTTCATCAGTACCCAGTGCACAGCTCTCCTGTCTTGTTTTTCAAGCATAACTTCTTAAAGCACCTCAAAACAGAATTGATTCTAAGATCACACCTAGGTCCCTGGAGTGCCACGACCACTTACTCAGGAAACATTTGAGAAGCTGCCTGTGTGTGCAAACCCAGTGTCTGCTTTTGCTTGATGAGGCACAACAAAAGGCAATTCAACAAACTGCACCCAAGTTTACATCAAAATGTAATGGATGACGCGATGTGGAAGCAGCCCTTGACTGACCAGACTGAATTCATCAGCAGCTGAACTCTGAGGAAGTCAGAGGAGTGCTTTGACTACAGGCTCCAGGGGTCTTTGCATAGGACTCTTCATGCTATAATAACCAAAGGCAATGCATTAAAAACCTCAGCTCTCTGGAGTTAACATCTTTTCACATTTAATACCATTTCTGCACTATTTCCTGCTGTAATTTTCAGCTACCGTGACTCCAAATTTGAAAATTGGCACAAAATTAAGAAGGCCAAAATGGAGGTATTCATTTCATCTTGTGATTTTTATAAAAACCCTATTATTTTTCCAGTGGTCCTTGTGATTCTGGACTCCTGGCACTGCAAGTAACCTGGCAAATTCTATGACTAACAATGTGGTTGGAACGTGGTGGTTCCCATGTAACTCAGAGTCACGCTATTGAGATAATAGAGTAGCAAACTGCATTTTAGGTCTCCTTCTTCCTTGAAAACATAAACCAAACCAGCTTTATGCTGGAGTCATCCCAAACTCTTCACCATGGCTGTCTCAAGATGAAGGGTGACTTTGAGCAATGACTACCAAATACTACAAGGCTGGGGTTTTACCAAAGGCTGCTGGGAGCCAGCTCAGGCCAGGGAAACACCTTTCCTCAGGAAAAAAGCAACTGGGGCCACCATCCCCACAGTATCCAAAGCCTCCTTTTGCTCCCATTAACGCACTGGTGTTGGCTCACAGGGCCAACAGAGACGGGCAGAGCTGTTGGTTTCTCTCTGTACCTTAAGGTACATACAAGTGCTGCCCTTCTGCTTGGGCTTTGCATTAGTTTTATTAAGGGTGAGCCCAAGAGCAGTTCTAGTCCCCACGCACAGCCTGCTGAGCAGGGCAAGTGACTCATCGGGGAAAATGGCTGGTGACAAACATCCGCCATTTTGTCCTCTTGCTCCCTGCTGTCCCTCATGGGTCAGAGCTCCAGAGCCAGTGTTTTCACTGGTGCCAGCTACCTCATTCTCGTGTTTAGGAGGCCAGGTCCTCAGCATGGTGACAGCAGGGCTGTCCTCTGCCCTGGCACTGTGCCCACAGGGTGCCATTTCACCCATCCCTCTCACAGATGCCATTCTACAAAATGGCGCCTGGTTTGTGGCACACAAAATGGCGCCTGGTTTGTGGCACACAAAATGGCGCCTGGTTTGGGGCACACAAAATGGCGTCTGGTTTGGGGCACACAAAATGGCGCCTGGTTTGGGGCACACAAAATGGTGCCACAAGTTCTACTCATTCAGATACATCACCTGGGAAGAGATTTTGTGGCTCAACAGCCAACTGGAACTACATGTTTCAGGGATGGAGCAGGGGAGAGAACTTTCAGCACTCTGGGGAAGTTCACCATGAGCTTCAGTCTCCCCAAGAATTACGACGATGACGAAGGGGTTATTTAAAAGACTCGTGTTTCTCATTCCTCCCCTTCCTTTTGTGGAAGCAAGTTGGTAATTTCACTTCTTTTGTAGCTATATACACAGAGAACTTAGCTTGTCCACACTGGGTTAGACCAGAGACCCTTCTAGTGTGGGATACATCTCCAGCAGTCAGCAAGTTATCTCCAGCATATGGAGGGAAAATCCTTCCCTTCCTTTGCCCACGTGGAGATGCAGATCCTGAGTGCAGGCTCCAAACACAGCCTCAGGGCTTGTTCAAGGCAGAGACAGAGACAGAAGCTGGAAAACCAGGGTGTCTTTTCAGAAGTTTAACAGGCCCAGTCCTGCTTCATCTATTGATGTCGTCAATTATTTATTCAAGACGTTTACTGGAGCAAAATTGAGGCTAAATATTTTATACATCTATACATATTATACATACATACATAATTGCAATTGATACTCGTTTTCTAGCTCCGTTTGGCTTTTGCTGCAAGAACACTCCTTGAGTGCTGACTTTCTCCTTGGCCAATAAAAGCACCTGCAAATTAGTTTTCCCTTAATTTTCAAATCAGCAAGCAGCAAATTCCATCTTCTGGATTTCCTTTAGGATCAATCACAGCACAAAGCCTCCCCGAGACTTTCCGTGTTCTACGCAGCTCCAGCTGAGGTTTGAGAGGCTCTGGAGACGTGCAGATCATCCCCAGGATTCATCCATCACCTAGCCCACCCAGAGACAGCACCATGCTAACATGATGATACTCACAGGCAGGATTTGGCTGAGTTCCTCTACAGCCCACCACTGGCACTCCCCCTGGGTACAAATGCCAGGTGCCCAGGGCTACCTGCAGCAGCACTGCACCAGAAGAAGACACAGCTTGGCTTCAAAAGGTCATGGGAACTGCCTTGACTGCAGCAAAACGGTGCTGGGAGTCTTGTGTGGAAAAATAGGTTTCAAGGCCTCCTGCAATTAAATCCTTTTATAAAATATACCATTTCTTCTAGTAAGTGGAGACTCAAGAGGGTTCTGAATTTAAATTACCTTCATAAGCAATAATATGTTAACACTGTCTAGCTCAATATTTTGCTTCATGCCATCCAGCAATTAGAAGGAGCTTTATTGCGAGCACCAAGTACAGAGCAGAGGATCCTTTAAAAGCTCACAAAAATCCTGCAGTTCTTTAATTTTGAGTAAGAATGAATTCAATTTTATACGTCAGTGAATAAGAATACATTCATAAATTTAGCCCAGATACAAGACTCCTTTTTTTTTCTGTTCAAAACAACTTTTTTTTTTTTTTCCTCTGGATTTTCCTAATTAAGTGGCTTCAAAACAGATATTTATTAATACTGAAGCACGGTCACTTTTCAGATCATCAACAAAGCACATCAGATACTCTAATGCATCTTGCCCTTTTATTGTACTGTTATAGACAAGGAGCAGTACATACAGAACAATCCCTGCTGTCACAAAGCTGCACTGTCACTGATCCCTCTGGGATTCAGAGAACATCCACTTGTCATTCACTCCACCTTTCCATTGTAATGAGCTGCATACATCAAATCCCATCTGTGAGCAAACATTTTTATCTATTTTAAATAAAACCACAGCTCCCCAAGCAGTGCTTGCTGACAGGACTTTGAGTCCTTAAGGTAGCTGCATGTGCAATAGGGATACAAACCCATGGACACGCTGCCCCATGAAGAGGTGACTTGTACTGGAAAATTCCCAGGTTTATTGCTGGAACTCGGTCTCCTGCAGAAAGCCAGCTCAGAATCTGTGCTTTAGTTTGGTTCTAAGTGGGAGTAAAGTAACCTAAGGTTGGGATTTTGCAAAGGAGTAGTGTTAAACCTATTATCTGTAAAAGAAAACACTGAGAACCTCTGCTGCTTCCCACCAGTGAGTTAGCAGTGCTACAGGGGGGTGTGATGCTACTAGAAGCAGTGTGCTGCTGTGTCATGCTGCTTCTCTTTCATCCACACTAGGTCCTGATGACCTATAAAGGGTTTGTTAGATTACTACAAAGGACAAAGCAGATTTCCTACTTGAAGTGCAGGTGCAAGGAAGCTTCTCCTTGCTGAGAACCACATGCCTGTCAAAGAACTTTGGCAGACTGGATGGCAGTACACTCTGTTGTGTTGCTGGCTATGACTGCACACCAAATAAGAAGTTGGCAGTGGGTTACAGTTCCCTGTTTCCCTGTGCCTAATGTGGTAGATAAAAAATGGGAGAGAAGCAGTTTGGAAACATCCAGATCGTTACCATCATAACATACTGAGCAGCCTGACAGCAAAGCCTCAGCCACTTGAGGGAAGTCAGATATACTAATAAAAGTTGGTAAAATTACTTTGAAAACCATAAAGCCCCTGTGAGCATAATGATTTGTAGCCTGTACACAGATGCTCTAGCTGAGACACAAGATTCTATTAATTATACTTCAGGGATGATATCTTAAGCCCTATGAAAAATCTATCCTTATCTACAAGGACTTTTCGCTGGGGCCATTTTCTACTCTCCTCTCCAAAATGAAGGCAAAAAGGAAAACGCTGAGAAAGGATTTGCTATTCTTCTTCAAGGAGCAATCTTGTCTGCTGCTTCTACTACACTGCCTAAATTGTTTTGTTCTCTCTTGTCTCTCACTGGCTGCAGCAAGACTATTAATAGGATTAGCAGCGTAACCCACCCCTATGGAGTGTAAAGTCCATGTGAGAGCCGGGGCCCATTTTGAAAGAACTGAAATATTTCTGAAAACACAGTTTGCAGGAGACTTCTGGGCACACAGGCATTCAGTAGGCTCTCTGCCAAGTCTCTCTGTAGAGACCAGTTTGAGTGGTTCAATCCAGTATGTGATTTGCTTAATGAAAGACACTTCTCCAAAAGATCTTGGCAGATGCAATCAGTTGGATTGCCAGGCAGTATTCATGTGATTACAAATGTTACTGATCACATTAGATACTTAATAAATCTCTCCAAAAAAAAAAGATCATAGCTACTGTGTGGCTCTGAAGAAATTCAAATTGTGGTGCAGATTGCTGTGTTTGCTGTGCACTGGACTATTGATACAACTGGGAACAAATACCTTCCTTGGACTGCCAAGCAGTCGGTGACAACTGATAATTTCTATATAATGCTTGTTTGTAAATGTTTAGTTATGCATCATGGCAAAGTAGCTTCCTTTTCATGTTGGGGCTACATTCTACCACAAATACATTCAAGAATTCAACTCCACGACTGTCAGATCTATGGCAATTCACATGTGTTGTCAGGCCTGAAAGTCCAAGGACAATTTTTGTCTTGAAAGAACAGAAAAGGGAGATTTTACCCTTGCATAAAACCCACGAGTGAGACTTTGGCACTGATTCTGCGTGTTGACATTTCAGCAGATGCAATACTGCATGCAGTAGTGAAAAAACACATCAAAAGCAAAAATTATCTAGCTGAGCTGTACCTGTTTGGATAAAAAATGTGGCACAAGTTGCACTCTGTATCTTCCTGTCATTTATTGAACAGCATTTTAAAAAATGAATAAATGTCCATTGGCCAAATCCCAGTGCTCATTTCAGTGTATTGCACAAAAGCAATCACACAGGCCTCTTTTTTCCACTCTCAGGAGGAGGGTTTCTGTCTGAAAGAAAAACAGGAAATCAAAGAAAGGAATATATTACTTTAAGAGAATATATAGTTGATTAGACCTAATCCCTCTGAACAGCTGAACAGCTGTAGCCAAGGTGCTTTGCTGAGTGAAAAATCATAGTTATTAGTGCTGGTTTTCATCCAGAAAAAGTGATGAAATAAGTATATTCAGAAGTGAGATGCATGGAGAGTAATTTTATAGTTTAAATGTTTTCATTTCCGCAGTTAACTTCAGGAGGCTGTCAAAATTATTAGTGTCCTTCATAAATGCTGAGAAAAATTCCACTTTCAACTGCACTGCTCTTAATTCCTTTGCAGTGATTGATGGCTTCCTGTTGATGATGTCTTCAGTAGTGTATCATTTAATTGCACCATACAGCATGTGCTGGGGAGCCAGATGTGCTCTCAGTGACACTGCTGTTCCTCTAGAATAACTCTGAGTTCAATCTCTCTGCCAATCTAACCTTGTCCAAAACTCATAATCTTTCAGGGCAGTTTCTAGTCTTGAGTTTGCAGCTCCTATTTTAACCTGAGTTAATTTATTGGCAGTTGCTTTATCAACTCCATTTGGAGCCATGCTCCCAGATCGCCATCAAAAGCCTAAAAGCCATTCTCCATATGTGTAATTTAAAATTACTTGCTCTTGATTTTGGAATGCCTTAGTGAAAAAGCACTTCCTAGATCTTCTTTTTACCCAAGAAAAAAACATTAACTTCAAATCCTCAAAGATCTGAAAGATCTTCAGTATCTGAAAGATATTCAAATATATTAAAGTATATTTAGTTGTGAATTTAAACATTTTGTGGGTCCTGGTCTTACTTTTTGAGAAACAAAGGCTGTATTTCTCAAACAGAACCTTCATTTCAGAAGCTGAGTCTCTTGCAAGACTTGGGACTGTCGGTGCAAGGAACCCACATCAGCAAGTGCAAGTGTGACTCAAGAGAAACTTCTTCCTGACCATACCTTGTGGTTTTCACCCTGTGGTCTGTGGTCCCTTAAGCATTATGTAGACTGACTTTGAAGGGTTTCTTGAGGGGAAAAAAAATTACCAGGGTTAAATTCACCACGAGTAGGTCTCTCGTCTACACGGGAAGAAAAAATGAAAGCTTGGAAACCACTTGTTAACAAATTATCTCAAAGCTCTGTGAAATAACAAGGTCCTCATTCTGCTGGGGTTCCTCTGACAAATTAGCAACAGCAAATGGTTAATTAACAAAGACACCCAGGTTCCAAAGGAGCAGCTAAGCCCTTCCACTTGGCGTCCTGCTCCACCGAGCTCTGCCTTGCCGGGCCAGCAGCACCTCTGTCCCCCAGAGGTTCCCACTCTCTACCACATATTTCTTGCTCCCAGGCTGCAGGGAGAAGCTGCTCCAGAGCTGCTTTTTCTCTGACCTCCACAGCCTTCTATCCTTTCCAACTCAAACTTCTGACATCCCCCTTTGCATTAAAGAGGCCTTGTTCGCTTTCCTTGTCTGCTTTCACTTATCGGCTTAGCGCAGTGGCAGGCCTTATTAAACGCTGCTCCTCGCCTCTACAATGAAATCTTGGATGAGTGAATGCTCTCTTTGTTGGGAGCCCAGCAGAAGTCAGAGAATCATCTTAACATCAAACAGGCTTATTGGATTTCACCGTAATGCCAACAAGCTGTCACTGTTACCACAGCCCCGGCCTAGGCATCGCTCGTGACTGTTCACAGGCAGGCAGAGCAGCCCTGGGAGCACTCACTTGTCAGCTGAAAGGCTATGAAAGAGAAGCATCAATTACAAAAATTAATTGCGGCCCTGTTGGCACTGGCTTAGGAAATCCCTGATAGGAAGCATCCTGCATCAGGCTTTCCTTTGTAGCAACAACTTTGAAGACTCGGGAGCCGTTAAAACAAGTTGTACAAGCTGAGAAATTATAGCTGGTCTGCACGAGCCAAGCACCAGCAGCTGAGTAATGATATGGAGGCTTTACCTTTCAGAGCATAGAAGGCCACAATATGTCATATACAGGGTCCTGGCTGCTGCATTTCACTTTAGAATCTCTCCGTCGTTCCATAATTTGTGTTTAACTAAAGCTTCCCTTTCAGAAAGGCCTTTGGAGTCTCAGTCCAAAGGCTGGAAAAAGATGGACAGTAATATATAATTTCTTCGCTACTAGTATTAAACTCTGAGTGTTGTCAAAGGGTGGGTGATGTTCCACAGAACTGGCTATGTTTGTTTTGCTCATGTTCCTAGGCCCCTTGCTCTGTAATGCTGGGAACTGTCTGAAGCAAATCCTACCTGGGTTAGTGTTTGTGCATATTCCTGAATCCACGTATGTATGCTTTGCTAAAATTAGGGCATTTAACACCCCCGCTTCTGTTCACTGGGACCTCTGCAGCACAAAACCACCGTGTGAAGTTGCAAAATGCCCTCTGTGCTGTGATAACTGCCTGAGAAAATGTGTTTGCCCTTTGTTCATGGAGTACTGATCCATCAGCAAGGAATACATGTGGGCTTCCCTTTCCTCTCTGCCACCTTCTTGCTCCCCAGTTCAATTTCTGCTCCTGACCAGCCAGCAGCCAGTACACGGCTCAGAAGCAGTGGTGTGAGATAAAGAGTAAATCATCTTTCTTGTTCTTCTCTCCCTTCATACATCTTAGTTCCTTCTCTATTTGATACAGGGACTGTCGGGGGTAATTCTTTAGCCTGTTATGCAAGAAATCAGACTAGATTATCTTCAGTGAAGCTCTCCAGCCTGTGAAAAGTAATCTGTACTCGGTACAATCCTATTTGCTGAACTGGAAGTGAGTCAGCAGAGATGTCATGTCTGCTGCAGGCAGACGGGCAGACCTGGCCACTTGCAGATGAAAGCTCAGCAGCATTTCTATAGAAACCCATACCCTCGTGTCCAGATTATACACCGACTTCTTCAGATCCTGCAACGCCCTCTGCATGAACTCGAACGCATGGCAGTCAACACAGGGACGGCCTGGAAAGAGGCACAAAGAAGACATCACTGTCACGGCAAGACATTTGGAGTGTGGCAGTCCAGGAGGGGCCACTCGGACACCTTGTGATGCCAGGAGAACCCCCCCCCCCCGTTTTACCAGGCAGCCACACCTCCAAAGAGAGGGCTGCCTGTGGCCAGGGCTGTGTGGGGTCCTGCAGGAACAGGAGAGCTGTGTGCACCCCTGAAAATGTAATTCCTCATCCCTCCTCAGGCAGGGGTTAAATCCCACAGGATATTCTGCAAATAGCAGTTTGCAGTGGTTCTGAAATCAGCCGGGCAGGTCTGTTTCTTACAGGAGCTCTCTTGCAGAGCAGCTTGGCAAGAGCCAGTGCCAGATCTGTATTTGCTTCCTTTCACCTGCTGCTGCATTTTTTTTCTCTGCCAGGAATGCAAAGCATCCCACTGCCTCTGCAGCTGGTGCCAGCCTGTGTGCACAGAGGGGCAGGGCAGGGAAAGGCAGAGGAGAAGAGGAGGAGGAGGGGACTTAGCAGCTAAAATGGCTTCACTTCTGGACCTGGGCATTCCTGCTCTGCCAGGACTCACCCAGCACTGATTTCAGGCCCTTTCCTTCAGTCTCAGAGTCACTCAGCTGTGAGTTTCCCAAAGAAGAATGTGCAGATACTGGAGGAGAGGCAGAGGGGATGGGGAGAGAGGGCATTTTACACTGACCACAGAGCCCCCACACTGGGGGGTGCTGAAATCCTTATCAGCAGGCAGCCAGCTGTGGCAAAGCTGCCCCGAGCCCGGGAGCTGCCATGGAGCACCGTGGCACCCTGTGCCTGCCACTCTGCTGCCAACACACACTTCTGAGTTGGGCCTGATGGAAAGGGAGCAGCTGGAGTGTTGCTTGGTCCCCAGCAAGCCTTGGGCCTCTGCAGGAGGTGTTTCACTCCCACCCATCCTCCACCTCCCTTCCACACAGCTGGCATCTCGGGGAGACCCAGGGGTCAAGCCAGGGATTTAATTCTAGGGATGTAAAGAGATGCAAAGTCCCCGTGTCTAGAATAACAACATCACTCACAAAGATTGTCTCTCCAGGCCTGAGAGAGCTGCACCAGGATAGTTTTGAGCACATCTTAAAGACACTCAACCTCCTACTGTTTTCATTATTTCTGTAATTTGTTTTCACTTCAGACCAGGGAGCAGAGCCCTTAAGAACCTGTGTCCTCAGTCTGCTGTCAGCAAATCCATCATTCCCCTCGTGCCATGTCCTGCTCCCTCCCTGCCCAGGCCCCACTTGGTGAAGAGCTGCATACCCTGAAGTGCTTGCCACTCAAGTGTTCTCTAAACATGATGGAGCAAAAACAAACTCTGGGTGATAAATTAACATCTCCTGCTCCAGCAGTGTGGAGAAAGCATCTCTGAGGAGATCTGTGAATTCCACACTTAGTCTCTGCCTGCCACCCAGGACACAAAGGCCACGTCTGTGTGGGATCGTGCACTGGTATTTATTTATTGTGCACAGAGAGGTGCTAGTGGAACGGCACTGCCATGCCAAGGGGTTATTTCACTTCTGCCACCCCTGTGAGAGCAGCTGCCCTGGCATTGAAGTGGTTTCTGCAGCAAAGTGCTGGTGGCACTGAGCACACCTGGCTGTGCAGCAGTGCATGCCCTGGGTCAGCTCCTGGCACAGGCAGCACTGCTCCTCAGAGCCACACTGCAGACCAAACAGTTTCACCGCGTCAAGGGATATTCAAATATCTTCTCCTGGGCTGCTCTCCGTGGTGGAAGGTCCTGTTCCAGGCACAGCTGTCTCTGGGTCAGGAGCTAGCAGCCCTGCAGCAGTGGGAGAGCTCGTGGGATCCTCCATCCAGCTGCATGCCAGGATGGGACACAGCATTTTCAGCACAGAGAGGACTCACTGAAGCAGCACCACTGGCAGATGAGAGGACAGCTCTACCTGCCACAGCAAATACTTCAGGAACATACAAGAACAAGCTTCTCAGCAATGTTTTTCTACCCTACAAGAGGCTGGAGGATATCCCAAGGCTGGCTGGTGTTCTAGCTCTGATAAGCCACCCATGAATTTTTCTCACAGTAATTTGCCCCGTTGCTTCCTGAATCCAAGTGAACTTTTGGCATCTGCAGCATCCTGTGGCAGTGAGTTCCACAGCTCAGCTATTCCCTGAGTCAACAAAACTCCATTGCTGTCTGCTCTGCAGTTAACATCTGCTGCTTTCATTTCCTGCCTCTAATTATTGCAGCAAAAGAGACAGTTATTAAATATTTACCATCTTTGTCCCACTTAGGACTTTGCTGCTCTCCATCACACCCTGCCTTGGTGTCTCCTTTCCAGGGCTGGACACAATCTCTCTCCATGCTTCATTTTCAGTAGGATACCCATGGACTTTTCCACAGCAGTGATGCCTGTGGGTCTGTTTTCACAGAGTTTTGAAACAAATCTAAATATGTGCTGTCACAGAGTTATCTCACTCTGCTTTCTGCCCCTGCCTAAGTGTTTCCACACCTTCCCTCACTCACAGCACAAGTGACCATGCAGTTAGTTGCTTGGTCAGCTGGATCACTGATGGTTTTTCTCCACATCAGATCCTGAATCTCCAAGTTCTGGGGCCAGAAGAAGGAACAGGGCAAGGACAGGAGGTTATGGAGAGGGGGCAGAGGCAGCACAGGATTACATCAGCTAAAACAATCACAAAATCAAACCTTAAGTCACATCATAGCAATGTTCAGCATTAATTCCTTGCTGACAGCTGGGAACAGCCTCTCATTCATAGGGAGACTTAACAGGTCTGTGGATTAACATCATGAGAATGATCAGGAGTCAGCTATAAATCTGTAAATGGGCCCTGGCAGCATGAAGGCTGAGTGTGTCTGTGTGTGTTTGTGGAGAAGAGGGGGAGGAGAGTTTAAAATATGATTCTTGGCTTCTTCTTGGAGCAACACTGGAGCTGAGAGCCCCGTGGAGGTCTGATTTACTTTCCCATGCATGCACGTGGCATTTACTCTGTGTTTCATGCACCTTGGCTGATGAAAACAGACTGACCAGCTTCTCTCCTCCAAATCCCACGTGTCAGTTTCCACAGGGAGTGCTCTGGGCTGTAGCTGCAGTGGGAGGCTGAGGAATTTACCACAGTGGCTTGCACTGAACGTTAAAGAAAATCATATGCAAACATTGGTAACACCAGGTCATACTTGAATAGCTCTTTGCAGGTGCTGAGTGCTGTGTATAAGGTATAAGGATGTGATTAATCACTGTTAATTAGCACTGAAATGCTGGCATGGCTCTCTGGCTCATCTCTAGGTGCCCGAGATCATCCTAGCCATGCCAGGAATGCCAGGGGCAGGGGTTATAGGTGTGCCCTTCATGGCCAACAATGGATGCCCGTGCAAGAACACAAGAAGAGGGCAAGCATGGAGAGATGTGTCCCCAAAAACCCTCCCAGGCCTCACAGATGCTGAGGGAGCTTCTGATACTGCATCTAACAGTCCTTGCTAAGACCTTTTTCCTTGATTTACCCAGTCATCCTGAAATCCCATGCAAGCTTTTAGCAGCCAGTGTGCCAAGGGAGGAGCAGGTTCACTCTGAAGAGCCCTGATGGACCAAGGGAAGTACCTGGAGCACTCAGCAGCTCTCTCTACAAGTGGCTGAGATCCTTGTTGCTCTAAAACTTTGTCCCTGCACCAGCACAAAGCCATTTACCATTCCTGAGCTGAGAGTCTTCCTCCTGGCCTGAGCTCAGCCCTAAATACCATCATGATTCCAGAGCAACATCACCATCATCCACTACATGGGACAGAGCAGCAGAAGCACTGCCCACAGAACCACTCTGACCTCCCTTCACTCCTCACTCTCATGCAGAAGACAAGATAAGGAATCTTTCTCAAGGGCTCTTCAGGAGACTTAGCAGCCTGGCTAGAAGATATAAAAAAGATAACTCCTTGAGTCTGGGGTTAGAGACCCTGGCCAAGAGATTAGTTCTCCAGATAAAAAGGGATTTTCCACTACACAAGCAGAATAAGAAACCACTACATATTTTTTTCCCACAGACACGTTGACTTCCCTGTGTTAACACAGACACACCAAAGTCACATATTTACTTTTCAAGCATGATTTTCTCCTTGAGGAGATAACATGGGCTACTCATCACAAAACATTAATTAATGCCTAGAAAACAGACACACAAACCAGAGATGAGTTCTGGGTGCTGAAGGACTGTGTGGCTGCTGGGCTGAGGGAGAGGAGAGGGAGAGGGAGAGGGAGCGGGAGAGGGAGAGGGAGAGGGAGAGGGAGAGGGGGAGGGAGAGGGAGCGGGAGAGGGAGAGGGAGAGGGAGAGGGAGAGGGAGAGGGAGAGGAGGCAGGGCATGGGGAAGGGGAGGGCAGGGGTGGCAGGGCAGGTACCTACTTTCCGCAGGGATGACAGTCCCAGAGTCCTGGCTGGCTCCCAGCAGCCCCACGCTCAGCAGGCCGAGCAGCCAGAGGAAGGGGATGGCCACACGCATCGCCGCTCCCGTCACCGAGCAATCCCAGCCTGGAAGAAGGAGAAGGGGGAGAAGCAGCAGCAGCGCTCCCCGCACGCTCCCCCCCCGCGCAGCGGGCGGGCGGTGCCCAGCCCAGCCCCCCCGCCCCCCCCGGCCCCCCCCCGCCCCCCCCCCGGGGCCCCCCGCCCCCCCGCGGGGGTTTCCGGACGCC
>JANHGL010011545.1:0-21231 GCA_024611195.1 Ceyx melanurus | reverse complement strand
TTCTTTCTTTCTTTCTTTCTTTCTTTCTTTCTTTCTTTCTTTCTTTCTTTCTTTCTTTCTTTCTTTCTTTCTTTCTCAAAATAACGAGTTTTTGACAGTAAATAAACATAGGGTCAGAACTCCGAGTTGAGAGATTTAGCGGAAATTTGTGTTCTGGCACTTACCTGCTCCCCTATTACTAGGCGTTCTTGGTCGTGCCTTTGCCCTTGAGCAAGGTCCCTTGTTCAGTTACGCCATTCATTCCCGGTAAGCAGGAAGGCAAGAGGTGAGGGACTGGATGTTTTCGAGGAGAAGGAGGTTGAGGGCAAGAGGAGAAAATGTGTTAAGTCTCTCTGAAATCCAGTTTTAGGTGAAAATCTCGCTCAGGGGATGAGCAGGCTCAGAGTCACCCGGTGGTCAGGGGATTTCATCCCTGGGGAAACAGGAAATCACCAGGGTATGTGAAGCTGTGAGATTTTTGTTGCTGGTGTTGATTGATTGATTGGTTGATTGATTGATTGATTAATTTAGATCGGGTGTGCTCCGGATAGAAGCAGGCCAGAAAGTGGATTGATGCAGGACGACCCCTCAAACGCACCCTCCCACACTGGGCCCCAGCGACCGCTGCCGTGGTGTAAGTGGGGCTCAGAGAGATGGTGGTTTTTTTCCCCGTGTCAGGAAATTTCGAAGGGACGGGTATCTGCTCAAGCGAGGGGTTTTGCCTGGGAAATATATGTCTGAAAATATGCACTTCTTGCCAACTCCTATCAAAGTACCCTTGTTATCTGGCCATCACACCAGTCAGAGCAACGGCTTTCCCCAGATGTTGATGGCAAAAAGAGTTTAAGGGGAATGAAGACTAATATTTGTCCTTCATTAATAGAAGTTATTAAATTAGCACCCAAATGTTTGCGCGATCTAATGAGTTTTGTCAAACATTATTTTTTAAGAATAAAGATCAAAATATCTGAAGTTTTGCCTTTGGCCAATTCAGTGGAGCATAAGAAAAAACTATTAACGTACATCATCGAGCCACGAAAGCAACTGATGGACATGTACAACAGAAGGTAAATAGATTATTTTGTTTAACAATGCTGACAGCTCGTATGGAGCGGAATTGGAGAGATCTAAATATTAATAGATTAATTCAAGTGGAGCAAAAGTTACAAATCATTAGCTGAAGAAAGTTGGCTTCCAGCCCACATTCTATAGGGGCATGAGGGAAACGTGGTAACTGCTGTTGCCGGCTACAAAAGGGCAGTTTTTGTATATAATTTATTTAGATGAAGTGTGCAGAATGTTTTTATTTGTTCTACTTCTAGCTGTCTCACCTCTGTGTGAACTCCCCAAACCCAGATCTACTCCAAATACTTCTGCTCCCCCTTCTGCACACTTCCCTCAAACGTGTTTGCTTTGGCAACTTTCATGTTCTTGCAAACAATTCTTCCAAAGATATCAATCACTCTTGCACCCAAAGAGAAATACAGTACACTCAATGCGATGACAAAATGAAACATGTTTGAAGCAAACCATGTGTTCCAGTGTGCCAGGGATTATGTTATTTGTTCAAGGAACATGTTCGGAATATTTTAGGCTTCTGTTACTCCTGCAATAGTAAATTTTATTATCTGCCGTTGGGCTATATTATTTCAGAGACAATCCAAATACCTCTTTACATGGGGAGAGGTTCTAAAGCAGGAAGCCTACGCCGCATCGTGCTGTGGGAATTCATTCGCTCAGGGTATTTTATTTTCTAATGCTGTTTGCCCTATGAGATATGCCAGCACGTTGGGAATGCCCCTCCTGCTCATGGCCCACGAGCGCCTGCCCTGCCCCCCGCGTGCCCGTGTGTCCCCCCGTCACCTGTGTCCCCTCACACGTGCGTGTGCCCCTCACATGCCCGTGTGTCCCCCCCGTCCCCCGCATCCCCTCCCGAGCGGGGTCGTTGCCCAGGAGATTGCCACGGCAACGCCGAAAAACTGCATCTCCGAGCCAACAGGACGCCTAAAGGGACCACCGTGGATGGTCGCTGCTGAACTCATCCCCCTCCTCTGCGCCGTGTCTCTTGGCAAACGCTGCCACCCGCACCGGAGGGGTCTTGGGCGATGTCTGTGTTTGCTGCTGCTGGTCACAAAGGGACTGTGTGGAATCCCTCAGCTGCCATCCCCTGCTTTAGCTGGAACTCACCTAAGTGAGATTTTTTTTCCTCTGGGAGGTTTCCAGTGAGATGCAAACTCAGAAGTTTGCTTGGAAAAATGAAGATGCAGCACCCGTTGGTGGTGCCCTGCACTCCAGAGAAGACTCTGCTGTGGGCTTTGCTGAAAATGGAGCCTTGTGGAGAGCAGCAGCAGTGGCGCAAGAACCAGCCAAGAGCATGGATCACTCACAGCACCACACGAGCTGGCTGGGATAAAATCCCACCCAATCCTATGCTCTGCTAAATTAAAGGATGCTCACTTCAAACTCAACTCTGGATTTGGGATTTTTCCCACGGGCTGTGTCCTGGCAAAGCTCAGCCATGAGCCCTCTTGGATAAGAGTCTCCATCTCTTGGGTGAACTGAAGCATTCAGCAAGTGGGGGTGATGCTTTCTGGAAGGAGAGATGCTCTCAGTGCCTGTTTGCCCCAGAGTATGGTCAAAGACCCTTCTTCATCTGCTCCACTCTGGCTTTGTCCTTCCCCCACAGGAGGACACTCCACCTGCTCTCACCCAGAAGTGTGCTCCAGTCTTCCTGCTCTTTATGGATAACCAACCTGTCAGGCTGTGGACAGAACAGGGAAAGTTTGGGCCAAGACACATTTAATCCCAGTTCTCCTTCAGCCTAGAGATCGTCAGCAGCAATCTGCTTCTACTTGATCCAGTTGCCTTCCCAGAGTTGTCTCTCACATCCCCCATTTCACTGTTCATGTTGTTTGGACCAAGTATAAAAGTCATCCCAAAGATTATTACACAGCAAGTGTAGAAGGGGATCAGAGCAGAGAACTGTGAAAAATTTGGTATCAAGTGAAGCTGGATGTCCTAAAATATGTCATTCCCAGGGTGCCAAGACTCCCACACAAGGTTTGGTGATATTCTCAGGGTCCACATGTCACAGCAAAGCTTTGCATGGCTGTCTGTGCACCCCATGAAGCTTCTGTGTGAGGGGGGACTGCCTTTGTCCTGGGTTCTGCTTGCTCAGCCACCCACTATCCAGACTTCACGCTGAGCAGCACCACAGAAGGAGTCCTTGCTCAGTTGGACCAGTGCCACCCAGACAGCACAACACACTGCCCCTGCTCCCACTTGTGAGCAGCAGAGCACCTATCCACCATCTAACGGGGTGGAAGCTGCTCTTTCTGTGTCCCAGAGCACTGCTAAGCCCAAAATACCAGCCTTTCCTGAGTGCCTGTGCCAGGAAACACCAGACACTGCACCTGCTGAGTCGAGCCAGGTTTTGTGTCAAATGTCTGCAAGAGGCATGACAAAATTCCAGCTCCTCTTGCTAGCAGAAGCATGTGGCCTGGGATGCAGTTCTCAGTTCAGAGGGAACAGGAGCCAGTCTGGGTGGCACAGTTCCAGCAATCTGTGTTGTTCTGTCACCTCCAGCAAAGCTGAAGAAGAGAGAAGCAGGAGAGCACTGCCATGGCTGGCTGTGCTGTTGCATTCTCTACTGCCTGCTGCCATGACTAAGGGATGCCACTGCTAAATTCACTTGCAAGGAGAAGAAAATTCCAAGAGACTCACATTTGCTGTCTGAAGAATGTCACAGTGAATCCCAGCAGGCTGTGGGAAATATTTAGACTTCATTTTCTTCCTCTACAAGTATCCATACCTAATTAGCTTTTGCTAATAAGAATTTTCTCCAAAATAATCAGAAACATCCAGACATTTAGGGGGAAGATGATGAATGAGGACAGATACCTGGCAGCTCCTTCAGAAAATCTCTTGTTGATGCCTCAGTGTTACATGTATTGCAAGTTACATCTTTGCTGTGGAGGGAGAAAATAGATCTAATTAAAATCACTGCCATCAATGGCCTGAGCTCACTGTGTGTACAAGAGAAGGATGTGGGCACCAGTTCTAACTTTGGAACTCTATTATTATAGTCATGGGTACTCATGCAAATAGAGTGGTTAATCCCAGCCTAGGGTGAAGTGCCAAGTCAGTGCCTGCTCATGTGGCCACAAGCCCAGAGAAGAGAAGAGAAGAGAAGAGAAGAGAAGAGAAGAGAAGAGAAGAGAAGAGAAGAGAAGAGAAGAGAAGAGAAGACACAGAGACAGAAAAATCTAGCACTCCAATAATGGAATGGCAAAGAACACAGGCACCAGAAAGGCCAGGAAGCAAAACCAGATGTCAGCAGTGAGAAAAATGAACAGAGCAAGAAAGAATTCTTTGAACAGATGGGGAGTGAGGGAGGCAGAAAACAAGAGAAGTTTGTTCTCTGTTCAGCAGAAGGGGAAAGTTTGTCAAGTTGAGGCCTAGAAAGTGATACTGGGCTCAGTATCTATTTTATTCACTAGTGAGTTAACACTAGTATCAGTGAATGAGTTTTAGGTAAGAACAATTAGCAGAGGTTTTCTTTGGTTACAGAGCCTTGTGCCAGGTCACTTCACTGGGTTTCAGTCTGCCTAGAGCTCCAGGGATATCACAGGAGCTATGTCAGGATATTTAATGAAGCAACTAAAGCAACCATCACCAGTAATTATTGCTGAGAGCTCAGGGAAAATGTGAATTATAGCAGCTGTGGAAAAGAGTAAAAGCAGTGATTATCTTCAAAAGGGGGAAAACAAATTGGATAAAGACACACCAAACAGTTCACCATCAATCTCTGGAACATTTTAGAATCAATAATCACACCAACAGTTGGTAAGCACTCAGAAAACAAGAACTGAAGCAGTAAATGAGAGGCATTTGTCAAGAATCAAGTCAAAGCAGGGCAGTTTCCTCCTGTGACATTGCAAAAGGCCTTGAAGGTAGGGAAAGTCAAATCCAATAAACCTCAGGAAGATTTCTGATGCTGTGTCACACAGCACAGTGAGAAGCAGACTAACTCAACTGCTGTGAGCCACCAAAACTGGCTGGGGCACTGCCAAGAGGTAGCAATGGGCCACTGGCACCACAGGAAGATCCATCAGGTGTGCAGAGACTCAGGTGAAGGGTTATTCAGCATTTCATGAGTGGGGAATGAATAGGCAGAGTGCTTATTTAACATGTACCATCAGCTTGGAGGTTATAAGTGATGCTGGGGGAGAGGACCAGAATTCTAAATCCAAAAAAAAAGGGTCTGAAAACAGAAAAAAAGATGTATAAAGATGAGAACAAGGTGCTGTGCTTCATCAGGAATAATCAATGCCTCGTGTTTAGAATGGGAACAGCAGGTGAAGTGGCACTTTGCAGTGGGGTGGGGGAGTTGTGAGCTGAAATCAGTCTGCAGTGCTCTGTCATTGCCAGAAAAATGCAGCTGTCCTGGGATGGACAACAGCAAAGTGTAAGAGCTTAGTGCCAAAAAAATGCAGTTATCCTGGGATACACAAAAGCAAAGTGTCAGAGCCTAGGCTGCCTTCAGAAGGTCTGTGCTCCAGAACTGCAGCTGCTTTGGTCACTGCCATGGTAGGAAGGAGAAGAGCCACCAAGAGCAGCAGAAAGAACCAGATGTTTAAATTGCATCAAGGAGGCACCAGCAAGGTCCCTGGAAAGCTTCTTAGTGGTGCAGATGGATTGGCTGTGGAAGACAGGGGGATAGCTAAGCCTGCAGGTATGAATCAGACATCATCTGGGAGTTGTACCTGCATAGAGACCAGGGATGGATGGGGTGATTTCTCGTGGATATCTTTTCCTTCCTGGTTTTTATGACTACAAGAATATTTTTGCTTCCCAGACAGTCACTTCCCAGCTCCGTGCTGTAATTCCAGCAGAACACAGACACCCCTGGGAGAAATGCCTCCTTCTTGTGCAGCATCTGAATTTCAGATTAACTGCTTCTCCTCCCTCAGCTGTCAGGCAAAGGCAATGCTTTTCTGGGCTAAGTAGAATGGTGGCTACAGAATATTTCCATTTTGGAATGGGCCACTGGTGAAGGAATTCAGAGACATTTGGCTGCAAGGTAGTGCCAGAGTTTCTTAGTCTTCCTTTAAATATTTATTTCAGTCTTGCAGAGGCATTGAGAGGTGAGAGGCTGATGCACTGTAGATGTCTCAGCCCATAATCTAAATTAATGGTGCTGCCATCTCAGGCACTGGGGACTGGAAGTTAAGACACCCAATCCTTATCCCTCATGCCATGAGCTCATGATTCACCTTTGCTTGGTGACTCAGGATCTCCTTAAACACTAAATCAGAGCCTCGATGGGGGAAAAAAAGTTTCCCTCGATGAAATGACAAATTTGTTCTTGGCATCATTGCCTGACAAGTTCCCCCTCTTGGAGCTTCCTGGAAAACCCCTCAAGAATCCAACCACATCTGAAACTTGGGCAGACTCTTGAGACTCTTCCAGGCACTGCTGCTGTCCCAGCAGAGCCCACGTGGCACTGCCAAACAGGGCCGTGGCTGCAGAAAGGGAGTGTGCCAGCAACTCAGCACCCAGAAACTTCCTTCTGGGGAAGACTGAGGGGGATCTTATCCATGCTTGTAAAGGGGACATCTCCTTTCATTTTCAAAGCTATTGACTTCCAGGACAGTTCAACCTTCCCTGGGTAAAATACAGCTGGATTTTATGTGGTGTATAAGACAAGTCATCCTCTAAATGTGCAATAGAGCAGCTGTCAAGAGGCATTTAAACATTGCTCTGCTCCCTCTGCAATGGAGACTGAACTGTTCATCAGTTACATTCAGTGCTGTTAGCTGAAAACAGACACTCTCCCAGCCTGGCTGCTTTAGGACAGTGTTTATACAGTCCAGCATGGATGCAAGAGCTGCCTAGGAGAGAAATTATGTCTCAAATTTACTACATGGATGAAGTTCTGCTGTTTAACCAGGGCAAAGAAATAACTCACAGTGCCCACAGCTTTGAAAGTCAACTCATAACCCCTTCAAGTTGGTGTCTTTCCCCAGCCCTTACATGAAAGTTTCAGTGAAACTAAGGTCATGGGGTGGTGGCCTGAGTGAAAAACCAAGAGAGAAGCAGAGGAGGGACCAGAGGGTGAGGAGGGAAAGCTGGGCAGGGCTGCACTTGCACACTGTGTAGGAGCCCCAGGCATCCCATAGAGCAACTTCCTGATGTCCAGCTCCTCTCCCCTCCCCATGCCAGCACCCCACAGTCCCACTGCTGCAGTAGCTTGAGACAGCTCTAAATCAAACTCACAGCATCTGCTCCAACTGCTCAGCCTCACTGTGAGTGGACAGTGTCTTCAAATGAAAGCTAAAACCCTCTCACCTTCAGGTGCCTTAAATGGAGAGAGCAGCTGTCAGAGGTAACTGCAAGGGAAGCCCAAGGTGTTCAGAGTTCAGTCCACCACAAAATGGACCAAATGTGTGATCCAACCACCTGAGGAAAACAAGGAGCACTCTCATGAGGAAACTCCAGGCACTGCATGGAGCTCCCCTGCACTGTCCTGTTGAGCAGCTGCTGTTGGCAGCCTGTGGCACAGCTGGAGCTGGCAAGGCTGCCCAGTTGTACCCTCATCCTCCTTTTCCCACTCTACTCACTTGGCCTGCCAAGATGAAGCTATTTAGAGATACAGTAGGTTAAGAATGCAGTGTCCAGGGGAGGAAAATGAAGATTTTAATTACAGAAGACAATATTCGTATGCAGGATACCAAACCCAGCACTAAGAGATAAAGAGTTTTGGTCCAGATACAGCACACAGGTAACTCCTGGTGACACACACCCCATGCCAGCTGACAGAACTCCAGTGTGCCTGAAAGCAGGCCCAGTGCAGACAAACAGAGAGGACTGCCATATTTTTAATATACAGAGCCTACAGAGACCTCAGTTCTCTGTCTTGGTACCACTGGGTGAGTTGCCACAGAGATCTGTTCATAGGAAGAGACAAAACCAATCTGCAGGTGTCTCCAGGGGGCTGCTGGCCACATTTCTGCTGTGGGTTATGCCTGGCCAACTCCAATTTAAAAACCAAAGCAGGTAAATTCCCCCCCAACCCCCAGCTCTGACCCCAAGAAACAGGTTCACTGAGCAGAGCCCAGGGGATGTGTGAAGGGGGACTTTCAGAACAAACAGGACAGACAAGCAGAGCAGCTGAGCAGCTGGGGGGACATGCTGCACCAGGAGTGGCAGAAGGCTGGGTTTGGCAGGGGCAGCTGGACAGGTGACACTCCTCACTGGCCTCCAGGACTCAGTGCAGCAGGTTGGCAGGTACACAGTCACACAGATTCCTCTTTTCCACCTGAAGCAGCAGAGTTTCTGTCTGTAAGAGGGGGGAAGAAAAAGCAATGTCAAAAAACAAGTGCCACCACTGTACAACTAATCGGATCCCAAAGAAAAGGCCATTTTAATTTTGTTCTAAGGTTTGGAATTGGTTGTAGCAGATGAGGTAAAAATCAGAGTTATTGCTTACTGCTCTGCAAAATAATTTAGCTTTTGCTAAATTAATTGGCATTCTGACATAGCAATGCTTCCTGTGACAGAGAAATCCAGTCCAGGGCATGGCTGTGTTTTTCACATTAGCACATTCACCAAGTGTCTGGGTGCTGTGCTTCTTGTTTAAAGTTATTTGCCTTTCTTAAATTCTTATTCCAACTACACAAACTGGAGCATAAGCTCTCAAGTTCATGAGAGGCTTAACAAAAATCTGTCAGAAATGTGATTTTTACTTAAAAGCAGACCCCCCAAAAAAATATTTTTTAGTATTACAACCTGGAAAGTGTTTAAATTTATAAGAGAAAGTAAAGCATATTTAATCATAGAATATCTCCTATTGGAAGGGAGTCCTAAGGATCAAGTCCAGCTCCCTGCTTTTGTCAGTATTCCCTGGTGGGTTAAAGAGCATTTTAAAATCAAACAAACCCCCACAAAACCAAACAAGGCAGGCTCCAGATTCTGAACCTACAAAAAGCCTGATAAACTCCAGATAAAAAGGCAGTTGCTGAGCTCTTTGCAGTTGTAGTGCAATGTCCACTGGTTGGCTCTGAAAAATGGGTTGGAATTTTGAAACTAAATGTCTATAATGAAGAATTTCAGTGAACTGTGCAGCCCATGGCCTGGGTTTGTCTTACAGTCCCACACAAGCCTGCTCAGAGCTGCCCATCAGTGCTGAGCAGCACAGGTTACACACTTCTGGTCATGGCAGAGGATGGAATTCAGCCCTGTGGCTCCACAAAAGGCTAGGTGAGCTGTGCTAGAGTGAGTCTGCTTTGTGAGGCCCCCTGCAGATGCACACAGGGCCAAATGAAGTGTGAACACCCTTGGCTTGTGCAGTAAAACTCCAGGCTTCCCCCTGTACTGAGCTGCAGGGTGAGATCTGCAGCAGGAATTAAATGGCAATTTCCTCCCCGAGCATTTGGGAATCTCTTCCCCTTCAAGTTAGGAGCTGCTTAGTCATCACCTAAAAATCTTCCCTGCCAACAAAAGAGAGTTTTTAAGGAAATGAGTGTCTCCAGTGGGAGTATTAACAAAGGGAATTGCATTTTGAGGGACAGAAACATTTGCTCTACTAAGCAGCAAAACAGAGTAGTAAAATGTAAAATATATATGTGGCCTAAAGTGTTTTAAAAGTCCTAGTTGACGTCAGATTGGGCCACAGTGGGATAATAAAACTAGGAATTGAACTCTAGAATCCTCTTTTGGAGATGTAGGTAGAAACCCTAGTGTATTAAAATACACTTACAAAGCTTATAAACCTTCTCTCTGGTCTGCAGGTGTCCCAGAGGATCCTGGAGCAATCCCACTGCTATAGCACACTGTGGGCACCCAGTTTGGGCAGCAGTGCCCAGTAGATGTACCCATTAACAAGATTTCCTCACCAAGAAGCCCAAAATACATTTGACCTGTAATTATTGGAGAGATTTTACCTGTAAATGTGCTACAAACCAACCTGGTTCTGCTGCAGTGCTTGTCTGGGTTCTGTAGTGTCATAATTCAAATTATCTTCATTCCTGCACCTGCATTTTCACCTCAACATCCCAGACCCTGCTCAGAGTTACTCAAACCACTCTTCAAAGCTGCCACTGAGCTGTGAACAACCTTGACCACAGGCAGAAAAGCAACAAGGAGGTTTGAGTGCCTTCTGCTGAAGGATCTGTGCTGGAAGGGAGATGCAGCACTTCAGAGGTGGGGAAAAATCCCCTCCTGAGACACCACTTTCTGACAGCAGCTGGGACACAGCCAGGCACAGCTTGCAGGTTGCAGCACCCAGAGACAGATTCAGCTTCCCTCACAGAAGGAGGGTACAAACCTTGGCAAATCCTCCCAGCTGACTGTGAGCCAGACAAGTTTTGTTCCCTGTGCTGCTCTACTTTGTGGCTTTTTTCCTGATTATGGAATCAGAGTGATGTTAAAACTATCTCTGAGATGATGTTTCCTCCCTCAGCCTCTCCCCAGGGCTAAAAAGCATGTGCAGGGGTGTATTTTATCTCAGTAGGCTTTTTGTTTGTGCTGGCTCTCTTCTTTTGGGTAATAATAGTAAATTATCTTCTCACCTTACTCCCCCTAAGATGAAAACAAAGGTGCACACTCAGCATTTGGACTGAGAATAGCAGCAGCAAGAGAAGGACAGAGGTCTGAGGACTGTCAGTCCACCCTTTCCCACTCTCTGGTGTCCCTGATATGCCAAGGCAGAAGAATTCCACAGGTTACATAGAGAGATGGAATGCAATTGCCTGGGCTCACCTTAGAAAGCAGGGCAGCACAGCTGACTTGTCCAAAATCCACCCACCTTAGCTACCCTAATCCAAAGCATTTTCTTCCAAATGAAAACAATGAAAAGACAAAAGAAGTGGAATGTTTCCTTACCCTTGTGTCTAGGTTATATGCTGTCTTCTTTAAATCCTGCAGAGCCCTCTGCATGAACTCAAATGCATGGCAGTCAACACAGGGACGGCCTGGGGGGTCAGCAGAGAACCATCACCATGGGGCATCAGGTCAGAGGAACAAACAGGGAGAGGAAGGACAAGCTCCAGAGGAGAATCCAGAGAGTGGGGACTGATGTGGGCACTCTAGAACAATCCAGCTTCTTGGATGGCAGGTTACCTGGGGTAGAACATGCTCTGGTACCTTCTACCCCTGCTAGACCAAGGGCTGACCCATCAATGTCTCTCAATGACTAAAGAATTTCTTGATTAAATCTGCATTAAAAATTTCCTTCCTCCTTTATTGCCATTCCCCTTGTTCTTCCCTTGGCACAGTTCACAGTGTGGAAACACCAAACCCATCTCCTCAGCCTCTCCTTTTGCTCCACCAACCCTGGGCACAATTTCAGCACCATCTTCACCTCTGAAACCATAAACCTGTTCCCTGGAAAATCTTGTCCTCTCATCTCACAAACCTGAGCTCTGAATAGAAAGCTAAGGGAGTAAAATTGACTAACAATAGCCCAAAGATAGATCACTTGGCCTCAGCCTTTGAATAGGATACAGCTTTGTCCAAAGGCAGGGAAGCCAGCAGCAGATAAACACAAACCCTTCTCATTAGTGGGCATTGCTGATAAGCAGAGCTGCTGCATTCTGCACTAATTGCAGCTCTAAGATAGTGTTGCCTCATCTAGATATCCAGCCTGAAGGTCACCAGGCCTGCTTTGCATTCACCAGAACACCATTCTAGAAAGCTGGCATTTCTAGACAGGGCTAACACACTGACAGGACTGTCAAATGGAAAGGTGCAGTGGCAGGTTTTGGGTACAACCAAGGCAGGAGACAAGGAGAGAGTGGAGAGCCCTGGGTGCAGGAGAGAGCAGCAGTGTGCTAGCAAAGCAAGACATGCCCAACACAGTTTGAATCCCTTGGACAAGCTTCAGAGCTGTGAGGTCCTGCACCATGAAAATGGCAGGAGGAGCTGGACAGGGTGGCACACACTCAGCTGGGATGGGTGGTGCACACTCAGCTGGGGTGGGTGGTACATACTTTCAGCTGGGATGGGTGATGCACACTCAGCTGGGATGGGTGGTACATACTTTCAGTTGGGATGGGTGATACACACTCAGCTGGGATGGGTGGTGCACACTCAGCTGGGGTAGGTGGCACACACTCAGCTGGGATGGGTGGTACATACTTTCAGCTGGGATGGCTGTTCCCACTTCTTGATCAGCTCCAACAGGCTCAGTGAGAAGCAGTGCCACCACCACCAGCACCAAGGGGACTGTGAGGACAGCTTTTCTCAGGAGGCAAGGTGCCAGCATCTTGGGAATGGAGGCTTCTCTGTTTGTGAGGAGACATAAATGAGTTAAAGAACATTACAGGTATGAGGGCTCTGTTACAGAGAACTTACTGTTCCTGGTGGCCAAAGCCTTGGCAGCTTCCTTTGTGAAAGGAAAAACAAATAGCCAAAGATCTAGAGCGTGGACAAAAGTTCTCTGTGCTTTTCCAGCAGTGCACACAAAACCCAACTGAGGGAGAATGACCCTAGACATGAAGAAGATGGAGGATTTAGGTTTCATTTGCAAGCAGGATGCCAGCAGCTTTGCCTGCTCTGGGACTAGTTTAAGTTTAAGGAAGCTACTTAAACCTCCACAAATTCACACTTAAAACTTGTAATGGTAAATGCACCAAAAATATTTGACCATTTTCCTCTCTTAATCTGGGCTTCAGACCTTATTTGCAGCCATTGGTTTCTGAACATCCCAGACAGGTCATACCATGCAGGTACATGCAGGTAGAATGTGGGTATAGTCTGGGCAACAACTGCCCTTCACAGAATATTTATGAGTATATAGGTTTCCAATAAAGTATTTTCTTGATCCAACAGGTAAACTGTTCAGATCAAGAGGGAACACAGGGATCTTGGGACTGGCTCAAACTGCAACTATTACAGACTTGAATCCAAGGCTCAAAAATGTTAGGGCAGTCCTTAGTTCAGCCAAGTTTACCTTCTGCTCCTGTATATTCAATTGGAAGAAAGAAAGAATCAAATAAGGTTAAACTGTTAAATCCAGATGAAAAATCTCTTTAGGAATACCTGGGAAAGCAGGACAACATTCTGCTCCTTCCTGATTTTTAAGTAAGAAGAGGTTGCATGAGAGCATCAAAACTGAAGACAGGTGTACAGCACTCCCCAGAGAAGCCTGTACCCTTTTGGAAGGGTAACAGAGGGAGGCCAGGAAGGAAAGGAAAGGTTTTCCCCCATCTTGCCAGGAGCACAGAGCAGCAAAAGCTTGCTCTTTGACATGGGCCATCCCCTGGTTCAGACTCAGCTGCTAATTCTGCACAGACACTTGCAGCACGTGCAAACCTGCAGCTCAGCCAGGCAAGCAGCACCACACCCCCCCTCCCCGTGCACATCACCCCAGAGATACAAGCAGGGGATGCTTCAGGTGCAAGAGGCATCTACACATAGAGTCACAGATATATTTGGGCCCACAAAAAAAAAAAAAAAGATAAAGTAATTCAATTTTTATCACCTCAGAACTGGGTTTTCTACCCCTCCCACCGATCCCGTGTGATCCTTTTTCTTGTTCCTACAATCCTTAAAATAAAGGGATGTAAACCATCACAAGCAGCTGGGGTTCTCTGTGTTAGCTAAGGGTGATGTGCAGTCGAATCAAGCCCTGCCAGTGGCACCAGGCTTTGCGGAGTGCCTGGGAGCTGCAGAAAACGAGGAGGACAGTCTCCTTAGAAAGCAGCGACTGCAGAAGCCTCCCGGGCAGCAGCAGCAGCAGCAGCAGTAGGGGCTGTTCTCGTGTTTCTAACCTGCAAAGGTTAAACAGAACGAAGCAGAAAAGCTGCTAAACTTTTCCCGGGGTACCTTACACATCACCCCGCCCGGCATCAGCTCAGCTTCGTCGCTGAGCCCTGCTCCAAATCGCTTTGCCACCAACTCGGATCACCTCCAGCGCCCGTGGGAATGTCGCCACCCGCGAGGGATGACCACGCTGGGGTCCACGGGTGGAACTCTCCGCGGTGCAGCTGGGAACGGAGGCAGATCTCTGCACGGACTTGGAAAATTCACCCCCTCTAACAAAGGAAGAAAAAAAACCCCTCGGTACCTGCTGTCTCGCCTTTGTGCTGCTCTCTTTGAAATGGCCGCTGCAAAGTGCTGGGAGAAGAAGTGCAGCATCTCTGAGCATGTGCACTGCCTCTCCTAACCTCCGCTGAACAGGGACCGCTGTGGGGAGGCTTCTGCCATGGCAACAATGCAGAGCACTGCAGCACGCAGCACCGACGGGCAGGGGACAGGCTGGGGGGAGAGGGGGGTTTCCAGCAGGGACTTTCCTGCTCCAGGGAAGGCTTCCCAAGCCAGGCTGTTGGACTCATCACTCACACTTTTCCCAAAGTCTTCTCAGCTCGATGTGGTGCTTGAGTCAATTTGCTGCCCCAGTGCCTGCAAAAAAACCATGGGAAATGACACCCGTGCATGGGAAACTGGGAAGAACCGTGGGATCACAGCCTGGAGCTGCAGGACTTGTCTCAGGTGAAGCTCTGCTGAAGGGCAGGATTTGTTCAGCCCCCCCATAGCCACTGGAATGGTGCTGAGTGACAGGGTTCATCGCTAACTGCCCCTGCTGCTTTCCTTGCTGCCCAGGGAGGGGTTGAGTGCCCAGCCCTGGGGGTGTTTCAGGGGTGTTTGATGTGGGTTTGAGGGCCATGGGTTAGGGGTGAACTGTGCAGAGCAGGCTGATGGTTGCATTGGCTGATCCCAAGGGGATTTCCAACCTGAGTGATTCTAGGATTCTGTATGTTAGGGTTTAAAACTGACCCTAAAGTTTACTGTAGTTAGCAGAAATATTCTTCCCCTTTCTGTGCATCTGGCAGGGGGTTGCACTGGATGATCTTTCAAGGTCCCTTCCAGCCCTTGACATTCTCTGATTCTCTGATCTATTCTACAGCTGGCAAGTGGAGCCAACTGAAGCTCTCAGCTCTCTCAAGTTGAAAGGCTGTATTTACCCTTGTGGTAAAGAGCTTGTCAGTGCCTTGGGAACAGTGCTGTTAAATCCAGGCAACACCCCGGAGCAAAGTGATTTAGAGTTCTCAGGCCAGAGCACAGAGCAGCTGGGCAGTCTGAGCAGGGGAAGGCATCGTGGAGAGCAGGAAGCAGTTTGATGTGCACATGGGGGTTTGGAGACATTAAGGACACACACTGCAGTGTTTTCTGAGAGCAGACTGTGTTTCAGAATGCTTTCCCCCACCTTCAGATCTCCTTACCAGGTCAAAAAGGGAAATGGGTGTCTCTGGGCATCTTTCCAGGAGCCTCTGACCTGATGTGCTCATGCAGGAAAACTCAGCTGGAGGGTTCACCTCCTTTTCACCTTGGTATTTGCACTGCAGAAAGAATTTTCTCCATCGTTGCTGCTCCTCTGGATGCCACTGGTCCCACTGGCCTTCTGGCTGTTCACCAAAGCAGGAGGTGCCTAAGTAGGAACAAAACCCAGGTGAAGTCTGATAGATCAATAGTGCCTGCTAGAGACTAATGGCTTGGCCTTCTAAATCATTGCTGTTAATGAAAGTGTTAAGCTCTGTAGGTAGAAGTTACCCTACTGAGCTGAAATTTAACCCTTCACATTTCCAAAAGCCAGTCAGGCTGTCATTGAAACAACAGGATAAAATCACCAGCCTCTGATCTATTCCTGTTTCTATTTAAAGGTGATCATCAGTTGATATCACCTAAGATCTCATCAGCATTCCTTAGTCATCATGATTGTTCTGGACAAACTGAGCAAGTAAGGTTATTTAGGAGCTTGGAGCTGGGATGGATGGAAAGGGAAAGCAGACAATATGCTGCCACCTTTTGGTTACAGGAATGAGAACGGCTGTGATCTGGACAGATACAGCCAGTGGGCTTGTTTTCCATGATAAAACATTTTTCTTTTGTTTTTGTTTTTTCCCTCCCTCTGCAACTTTTCCATCATCTTTAGGGCAGCATGTTGGTATACAGCTGTATGGAGCTACTCAGGGCACAGAAGGGGCCATGGCATGGAGCTGAGTCAGGATTGTGTGATGAATCAGGTCTTGTCCAGAGGATCCTGGCTCTTTTGTTGCAGAAAGAGAACACAACGACTGCAGGAATGAACAAAAAAGTGGTTGCTGGCTAAGGTGCTTGAGTGCTGCCCAGAAGGACTGAATCTATTCTTGTCTTCTGCCCAGACTATTAAATTAGCCACTTAAAACCACATTTTCATGGATGGCCATGAACTGGGTGCAGGGTTTTGCTGAAAGCCTAAGTTCTAACCTTGTGCTTTTACGGTGAAAAATACAGCTGCAATGTAATTAGCTGTAGTGCCATCTTCTCCTTACTTTATATTATCAAAACACATGCCATCCTGTTGGTCAGATTCTCAGCTCCTACACAATACCACTGAAAAGTCCATAACTAAGCTACTAACTGTCCTCGGAGCAGGATTTGAACAGTAAATTCAAAGGCACAGAGTCCCACATCAAGCGTTCCAGAGAGAACAAAACAGTGAATAGTTGCTCATTAAGTGACTGCTGTGCACTGAATGGGCTCCTGTCATTGCTGACTCCCTTGCAATCAAATGCAAAGGGAGGCAAATCAAAGTTCTGTAAACAACACCAATTCTGACATTTTCTAACTTCGGGATGCTTGACTTGGCAGCAGGAAAAGCTTTAATAAGATTTTATACTAATTTAAAGATGCATTATGTAAAACAAAGCATTAGGAACCATAAAAGGAAACCTTGTAGGTGAGAAGTGCATGAAGACTGAAATTGTTTGAGACTTTTACCATGATTTTTGTTGATTATTTTAAACCTATATATTTACCAGAGCAAACTTTGTCATAATATCAGGACTATAAAAGACCACGGAGTTTTGAACTAGTTGCTGTTGAAGAGCAACAAGGTGGTGCAGCTCTGGGTATAAACAGATCTAAGATTAATATGAGAGACATTTAAAGAGCTAGGGAAAGCATAAGTTAATATAGAATAAGTTGCTTTTTTCCTAGTCATTCCCTTTGGAACACTGCACCGATGAGGTTATACCTGTAGCTCACAAGCATCTATCTCCCAAGCTTCAGTGCACAGAGCTGACACACTTGGCCCCGGGGCTGTGGCATTGCAGCAGGTTGGTCTTACACCTCCTTCTCTGCATCCATCAGGGTAGGGGTGGTTTGAGCTGTCAGCAGCAGGTCCTGCCCCTTCCAGCTGCAGGAGGTAAGAGACACTCCCATTAAATCAGCCATGAGGATAGGACCACACTTGTAAATCAGCTATTAAAGTGCTGAGGATTCTCATGATTGTGGTTCTGCACAACAGACCCCTCCACGGGCACATCCATCTGTCCTCCTGCTTCACAAGATGTTTTCCAAAGACCTTTCACTGAACCTGCTGAAAGATGAAACGACCCTGTCATCTCTGCATGGGTGACTAAACTGCCCTCCTCTGAGCTCCCCCCCTAGACTCCCGAAAAGCTGCTTCTGGGAACAGTTTTGTGAAGGCTTGTAGTGAATCATTAGGACCTTCAGCATTTCATCTGTGAAGCTTTTAACAGTGAAAAAGCAAAGAGCAAATGTCAGTAAAACAAACAAGCAAACCATCTGAAATCCACCCTTGTTTTGGTGTTCCTCATGCTTGGCTGGGATCAGCTTTCCCTTTGCTTGCTCATTCCCTGTTCTGCGTTTCCCTGCCACGTAGCCAAACTGAGAGCTGATTTCTCCCTGCCCCACCAGCTTCAGCATTCTACCACCTTATTCCCCCAGCTGCTGAGGAAGGGTTCTGTGCAGCCTGCAGGTTGGGGCTGTGCTGTTTCCAGCTCAGATGCAAGGCTTGGACTGGGGATTACAGGGGACCTCTGGAAGGCGTGTGGCAGCTTTGCCTTTGGCACAGTGCAGGGAAGCTGGGGCTGCTTTCCTTGCTTTGTGTCACTTGATAGGTATTGAAGATAAAACTGCACTGCTGGGCTGTCTGCCTGTCACTGGACAATCTATTCTCTTTAGTCACAGTAAATTACACCCTCATTATTACCCCAGGAAACAGCACAGTGCCAGTGAGCCAGCTACACCCGGATTGCCCCCTTCAGCATCTTACCACTCCTGATCTCATTCAGCTCAAGGATGGTCTCCTATAAAAGTAGGATTTGAAGAAATTTGAGGAAATAATGTGAAAATTGCCATCAATCTTTTTTTACCAAATATTTACTGGTTTGTTTTTTTAATTACTAAGGTGTTTTTTTCCATTTTCCCCTTGTTTTTCTCTTCCCACCTTTGCTCTTCTCACTCCCTACATCCCTGTGAACACCTAAACCTGGAATGTCACCTTTGAAAAGGGCTTTGAGAGCTGTAGATCAAAATCTCCATGTCAGTGTCAATACAATCCCTTTCAATACTTCTTCCTTCCAGCTAATTCACATCCCTAGACAGTAAAAAGGGGATTAATGGATTAAGCTGGATTTAAACACCCCCCTCGCTAATACAACTGAAAACTGGGAAAACAATATTTTAAACTCCAGCTTCCTCCTCCTTGGTTTAGCCCAGCTGAATTGGAGAAGAGGAAAAAGACAGTAATTTTTCCCTGCTCCTTTGGAATTTTATCACAGCAATGAAAACAACACAAGTGCAAAAAAAAATAAAAATCAACCTTTGAAGAGTCACTGTAAAAATCATAAAAACCGATGGAGAAAATTCACTGTCCTGACAAAATTTGATGCAGAGCCAGACTGTGAAAAACAGGCTCTCCATTGACCCATAAATATGGAAATTTAGATGGGAAATTAGAGTAGTGAGTTTCTGGAGTAGTTTTCTGCCTTCAGTAGCAGGGTGAAACAATCAAGCTGGCTGGAAAATTGAGTTTAATAGTTCATAACAAGAGCAAGACAATCATGCTGCACGTGACAGCAAGGGGTGATGCAGAGGGGCTCCTCCAGCCTGAGTTCCAACCATAAAGAGTAATAAAAAAAGGAAGGAGGTAAAGAACAGTTTCTGAAACATAATAAAGAGGGACAAGAAATGAGGAGAGAAATATATGGATGTTGGCAAAGTCCCTGGAGGTAACGAAGAGGAATGGAATCCGTGACTGTGTCTGGTTTTATCTGAGTACTGTCACAACTGGGCAGGTGAATGTAGGGTGTCTCACCCCAGTCTGTCTCTTCCCAACAATTTGATATTCAGTATCACCAACTTTTAAGAAGGGTTTTGCAATTTAGAGGAGAAAACTTCTGCAGATGCTGTACTCCATCTTGTGAGATACAAAGCACTGCCAGAGAAATCAAATGTACACTTTCTAGCTGCAGGAATCCCTGAAGAATAACCAGTTTTATATCTATTTATTTCAGATATTTTCTCTCTGAAAATCACTACTCAGGCTAAACAAAGTTTAGGTAAAGAAAGAAAGAAAGCTTTTGGCAGAAAAAAAAGCGAATGAAGCAGAAAAAGAAGCGATGAGGGCGGCTCAGCCCAGACGGCCACTCCAGTCTCCAAAAACAGATTCCTCGAGGGAGGTGTGAGAACAAAGAGCACGAAACAAGCCTCCCTGAGCTTCCACCAGCCCAGAGGCCAGCACCTAAACACGCTCGAGGGCTATGGATCCAAGTCACCCTTCAAAGCAGGCCCAGGGAAGTGCGGGAGGGAGGCCGCAGGGCCTCAGGCCGACGGTCAGGCCAAGGATTCCAGTCTGCCCGCAGCAGAAAGCAGAGTTCAGGGTGAAGCACCAAGCTGTGCCACCCCAGCAGGTTTGGGGGATGTTGTCACCATGGTGCCACTTTGAAGGGTGTTTTATTGAGAACACAGTTCTCCCAGCAGAGCCCCCGGCCTGGAGTGAATCCCTCGGCCTAGCAGGTGCCGGGGCAGACGCGCGTACCCCGGGTGATCCACTGCTCTGTTTCTGGCTCAATTTAATCATCTATCCCAGTCTCTTACTTATTATTTTTCTGTCTAAACTCACAGATAAATATATCTACTGTAAATACAAATGCTTGTGGATAAGCAATTCTCCCATAACCACATATAAACTAGCACACTGAGAGGACAACTGACATTCTGGACAGAACGATTCCTGTGCTAAACGAACTGTCTCAACTCCTTTTTTTCTGCTCTAAAACATCAGCTGCCACGAGTTGTCTCAAATCACATCTGGTTTGAGTAGACACTGGTGGCACCAACAAAATGCACACACATTTCGAATTAGATGTGGAAAAAAACCCAACCCAAACGCACTAATAATTAATTAACATAGAAACTCTTTGCTCTAAAACACTTGCACACTGATGAAACTCAAGTGTTCATAGCACACAAGAGCTGCAGGCACTCACCATTTTGGTTATTGGTGAGTGTTGGGAACAAGGATAAAATGAAACACTGAGGAATTATAAAACACCTCAGGAATCATTTCCTTGGTAACCCAGAAAAATCAGGTTATAAACAACCTTCTTCAAGGGAAAAATGTATTTAAAATATATCTTTTCATTCAAAACTTTAAGAAAGAGGTGAATTTGGAACACATTCCTACAATCCCCGTGCTTTAATTTCAGTTAGACCCTAAAATTGACTGTGTGTGCAGCACTTGAACAACTCGTGAGTCTTCTGGGATTCAGGCAATTGATTAATTGTTCATGTTAAATAACAACGAGCTCAATCACGAGGGAGGATGAATGTACCCGTAACAACCCCTGAGTTCTGCAGGCGTGTCAGCGAGGTAACCCTCCTACAGCTCTGCAGCACCCAGCACAAAAACCCCCTGGGGATAATTAGGAAATAAAAACCCTCACTCAAGTGGTGACAGATGGTAGCAGCTGGTGGGGTTCACGTCTCGCAAGCTGCCCCAGCTGCGAAGAAAGCCGAGGACGAACAGGACCCGAAGGAAGCACAGAGGTGGGTGAGCTTTTAAGTGTTATTAAGTGTAAAGTGCTCCCTGTAGTGCTGGCTGGGAGAAGCCAAGGGAAGCCACCTCAGAGCGCAAACTGGGTGATGCTGGAGCCCGCTGACTGCCCGCCCCCTTCCCCGGGGGCTGCGAGGAAGGGAGACGTGGAGCTCTGCCAAGTGCTGAGTCCCGGCCCAGCCCCGGGCAGGAAGGGCGGGCTGCCAGCGAGGCCCTCAGCCCTTCTCCCGCCCCCAGCGGCGCCGCTCGGCCCGCTCCGCCAGGGAGGCGGCTCCCGGCAGCGAGGGGAGCGCGGGAACCGCCGGTCGCCGAGGAGAACGGGGGCTCCGGGTTGCCGCCGAGCTCTGCCGTCCGCCACCCCGCGCCCGATTCCCGGCCCTTTTCGGCCCGGGAGAACCGTGGAGAAG
>JANHGL010011544.1:0-35020 GCA_024611195.1 Ceyx melanurus | reverse complement strand
ATTTCAACCATTGCCCCTTGGCCTTTCCCTCCAGGCCTTTGGGAGCAGCCCCTCTCCAGGCTTTGGAGCAGCTCCCTGCAGGCACTGGCAGGTACTCTAAGGTCTCCTGGAGTCTTCTGTTCTCCAGGATGAAAATCCTCCAGGGTTTGTCCTGGCTCAGCTGACAATGCACCACACAGACCTGGAGGATGTGATTTTATTCTTATGGAAAAGGATGGATTAAAAAAAAAGTTATTGTTAGGAGTCATGGGAAACCCTTGGAGCTTTCCCACCTGCAGACTAAAGTCTCTACATGGATGTAGCATCTTTCTTAGGCACTCTTCTGGAGAAACACTTGAGCTTAATGAAGTAATGTGAGAAGATTAAAGCAGCTAAATGCTTTGCTGGGGACTTAATACTAATGCCTCAGTTTCCCTTTTTCAGCATAAAGAAATATTTACTTGCCACACAGAGTGCTGACAAGCTGAATCCAATCTTGCTTGTAAAGTGCCTTGTGTGCCTGAGGGAAAAGGTGCTATAAAACTCAGAATATTTTTCTACGCTCCCTGGCACAATAGCACTTAGCTCTGTATCTCACCCTGCTGGTGATACATCTCCCTCTGACAGCAGGAGCAATTCAAGTTTATAAACCAAGAGGCTGTTTAGAAGGCTGGTGCTCCATGTAATCTGCAAACACCCAATGGCCAATCCAAATCTGCAAAGAGGGAAAAATTAGTGGGTTAAGAGGTTTTAGTACAAAAATATGCACAGATGAGCAATGAGAAAAGGCCTGTTTCTCCAGTAAGGTATTTTTAATTCCTCATTCCTTTTTATAGCTTTTGCTACTATTTTTTTTTTTTATGGTCTTTTATAAATTAGCAAACTCTAACACTGTTCTCTTATTTCAAATTTTCTTGGTTAGATTGAAAAGAGTCTGGGACCAACCTCAGAGACAGGCAGAGCTAAATGAAGTCAAGGGAAGCACTGCCAAGGAAAGACCTGTGAGTGAAGCCAGCGTGGGAGAGGTTGGGGTTTATTTTTGGGTATTCCAGATTATAATTTAGAACAATCCTCTAACTGTGATTTTGCATTTATCCATGTTGAGGATGGAGTATCCCATTCTAACTGAATGTAGACACATTTTAACTGAATGTGACACATTCTAACTGAACATAAGTTTTTTGGGGTATTTTTGGTCTTCTTTCATTGACAAATGATACTTAAAGTTCCACTTAATAAATACCAAGAACCATAAATACTTCTTTGGCCAAGTCTAATGTGTATGCTTGATGTTTCATTCACAATGTTACCAGGATGAAAATGAGTTTTAACAAATTTATTGAATACCTGACAAAATAATAACAGCAAGGCATGAAAGAGTTATTTCAATTTGGTTTGTAAAAATGTGAACATTGGCAACTCCCTTCTCTGTGCATGTGCCTCTGTCCTGCCTTTCCAGGGTACAACCTCTTCATGGAAATAATATTTTCTCTTCTATGCAAGCTGCAAGTGGCACGTGATGGAGCCTCACTACTCAACAGAGACTCTACATGCTGTGAAAATTAAATAATTAAGCTCCTATTTCATTAGGTAAATACTGGCTTTGTCCCTCTCCTGCACAAAACAGCTAGTGTTACATGTCTGACGACACTCTCCTCTGGGGTTCAGCCTCATGGAGACCTCTGGAATGGAACCCTAATGCACCAACCACACCGTTTGTCACCCCTCGGGAGCATCCCAGAGCACAGAGGAAGGGGGTAGCTGGAATATGAGTCCCCACACCTGCTCTGGCTGCTGGGTGGGAGAGTGGAGGAAGTTTATATCCAAATTGGATGTCCAGCATCCTCACGGACCCTTCTCTAGCTATAGCTTCCATATGTGCTAGGCAGGTGTTCCTTTTCTTCTCCCCCCATGGTTTTCCTCTAGTTCAGCTAAGCTTGGCTTTATGACAGTTGGCATGGTGCATGGCCTAGGAGTTTCACACAAATAGGCTGGAGGGATGGAATGCTGTTTAGCTTCCATTGAAAGGGAGAAGAGATGCAGACCTGCCTACCTGAGGTGCTCTGGCTCCAGAGTTTGGAGGTCAGTGCTGCTCTGGCAACCATGGGCTGGGAGCCAGTGGGGACCACCACATTCTGTTCAGAGATGCTCATCTTGCTCTCCTGTCTAGACTCAGCAGTTCATTCTCATCTATAACTTACTGTGTTTTCCCCTTGTTTCCTTCACCTCTGTTTTGTTAATTTTTCTCCTTATAACCATACCACTGAAAAACAGACATTCCCTCATCCAAAAGCAGTGTGAGGGCATCTCTGAATTTTCTCCTCCACCCAAACCAGTGGCAGCTTGAGTGCTTTATGAATGACATCCATATGACTGGTTTGCTAGCTAATGTGTATGTGAAGGACTGATCAGCACCCATGGTACCTCTGTTGTTTGAGTAAAGATGTAAAAAAAGAAAAAGGCCATCACTTCAATTTGAATGTCATTTCTAAATCACTCTGTTTGAAAATGATAATAGAAGTTGTTGGAAGGGTAGAATGTCAATTAGATGGTGTGGCTCTGGCTTGTGTAATGAGTGCAGCTTAATCCCTGCTAATGCTGCCCAAGCATCGTTGAGGGGATGTTATACAACCACCTGCAACTGCTGCCAGGTGAAACTTTTGGGTGCCTGTTGTGCAGCTGGAGGAGACTCGGGAGTCCTGCAGTGCAAACAAAAAGCCAGTGCTCCTGGGCAGAGCTGGGGCTCTGCAGAGGGAAGTGGGAACAGAAGCAGCCAGGCAGCACCCAGGGGTGTGTGGTGGGTCCACGGGTGCCTGGCATCACACTCAGTGCTGAGTGGCTGTGCCAGCCTGGCCCACCCCAGCTGTGTGGCTGTCAGCAGGGCAAGTTTCCACTGCAAGGAGCAGCCAGCTCCCAGCTTTTTAAACAGGAGGGAGGTGAATCTTCATCACTTTGTTATCAGCCTCTGAATTCAGTGCTACAGTGCCCAGAGCCGTGGAGGGAGCAGAGAAAAGCCACTGACCAGTTAATGACAGGAAGGTGTGCCCAATGAGGGCATCCCTAAGGATTTTACGGTCTGTGGCAGCCTCCTGAGACAGCCCAGAGCCCAGGAAGCTGAAGGATGGCTTTAACTGTGTCACAGTTGCTAAAGCTTTACTGCTGACAGCTGATAGTTGGCTACTGGCTGTGGCCAGTGGAAAAAGTTGTCTCAATGACAGCAAATAAACAGGGACAGAGCTCCCTGCCCTTCCAATCGGATCAAGAGCATGGATTCATAGCATGCTGGTTGTGACTGGGCCCTGCTTCTGAAATGCTCCATGTGTGCAAACCCCAGCCAGCTGACATGCCAGGACTGCAGCACTGCTTCGGAAGGAGAACAAAATGTGTTCTGTATTCATCTTTTCTCTCTTTTTTTTTTTTTTTTTTTAAGCAAAAACAATTAACTTTGAAACAAGGGCTTTAATTTCTAGCTCTCTGACGTCAGCTTTACATTGCTGTATTTCTATAGACTGGTGGGATCACTGCTGATTGGTGTAAGAGAACAATCAGGCTCTGTGTTTTCCAGGCAGTTAAGCTGCTCGTGTTTTGTGCAAAGAAAGGAACTCAGTTAAACAACTTAAAGGGAAAATAAATTAACCAAGAAATTCGTAAAGAGCCAAAAGCAACACGAGCACAGATACAGCTACAATGTTCCAACTGTATCACTGGTTTTAAAAAAAAATAATTCCTAGCATAATTAAGTAAAGATTGGCTTTGCTATAAATACGTCCAGTGATCTTTCTAATTTTCCAGTTTTGACATGTGAAGGTGAGAAGTTTAATAACTTACTGCAGTTGTGTTGGTTTTTTTTAGTAGACATACTGTACTTTATTGCTTTTGTTTCAGATCCTTCAATGAATGTCAGCTTCCTTTCCCCTTCACATAATGATACACAACCTGAAAATACAATTTTTCTAGTGTGAAAGCAGCAAAGAAAGCACTACCCAGGATATCCTAACTTGGGATCTCAGCTCCCTCTGCATGAAGAGGAGCTGACCTTTGTATATGGGTCAAGGATTTCACCACTGATGACATTTGCCAGCCACAGATTGTTGGGTTTTTTTCATTTTTACCTAGTGAAGACTTTTCAGTGTTCTGCTTTTACTGCTCTTTTTTTTTTTTTTTTGCTAGAGTTGCTATGATGCTGTCCATCTCAGATGATGTCAAGACTCACAAAAAGAGGAATTGTTTCAGTATGGGTACAGTAAAGCTTGAAAACTCTGTGCTTGTGGTGAGAGATGGAGGCTTGCTCTTTATCAGAGGGATTTTGCTCTATGAAGAGAGTGGAGCTAAGCCCATGACTGATCTGACTGACCCTGTCAATGAGTGAGGAGAACCACAGCATTCTGCACTGTGAACTCTACCATTCTAGGACAGCAGCTGATCAGTGGAATTTTAGGCAATACTTTTCAGATTAAAAAAAAAAAAATTGAACAAAAATCGTGACCCAGTGAAACCCAAATCTGGGTAATTTTCACATTTCTGTATTGAAAAATCAATCCTTATGGCTACATGGAACCCGTTCTGTTTAGTGCCATTTCCTTCCAGTATTTGCTCTTAACATCCAGTGTATGCTGCTAAATGGCCATGAGGGTATTAGAAGGACTATGGCTGATAACTCTACAACTCATTGTTTTTAGAACAAGCAATAGCAGTTTTGCAATAGCTCTGGCATTCACCTAATAAACCCCAGCTCCCATCTACTTTAGTGATTGATATGCAGCTCCTCTGGTACACCCTGACCGTGGCTATGGGGTTTAACAGTGTGCCACCCTTCTGCCCTACTCCCTGTCAGTCTGGTAGCAGCTGTGGCATTAATTTTACCTGGGTGGGGCTATAGGCTGCACTTGTTCCAGAGAGGTAATTGCTTCTCTACATAAACGAATGGTCCTTTCCATTTCTAGTGTCTGTGGAAAGCAGAGTGTGGTTTCAGTGCACTCAGTGGGTAGCTGCAGCAATTCTCTCACGTGCTGTGAGCTGTAGTTCTCTCAGGGACAGCAGCTATGCTTGCAGGGGCAGATGTGTGACAAGATGGCCCTTTGGAGGGGTGCTGGCTCTTCCTTACCTGTCACTGCTGGGCTCTTTTACACAACGGGTGGCATGTCACAGGGGTGGCACTGCCCAAACCTGGAAAGGCTGAAGGCCTCCTGACAGAGGCTGGATGGGATGGCAGGCCTGCAGAGAGCCTCGTGGCAAAAGGTGGTTGAGGTACAAGCTCCAGATGAGTGGCCAGTAGCAGGGTGGCAATGAGGGCAAACCTGTGAACATGAGTCCTGCTGCAGGTCTGAGCTGCCTGAGTTGGGAGAAGCTGACTTGGATGTGCTGCCAGCTCTTTGGTACAGGGCTGATCCATGACAGCTGCTGTGCAGGAGGAGAGTGAACAGGGCTGGCAGAGTCATCAGAGGTTGAGCTTCTTGTATGCACACCAGAGGGACTCACACCAGGAATTAATTTGGTGCAATTACTTGTACATCACTGTGATGAAAATGATTGCAGGATAGATCAAGCCATTAGCAATAGAAAAACAGCATTGCAAAACCCCAAACACCTTCTTCCAAGTGAAGGATCCCACTGAAATTAATAGAAATAACGTGAAGGGTGTGTTTGGATTCCTGTCAGTCACTGCAACGAGTAACTGGGGTAGAGCTTCTGGATGTATCTGCTTAAAAGCAAACTGAGAGTGCTGAGTGGCAAGAGGACTTAGACTGGAAAGAGTTCTTGTGAGTCTATTTTCCCCAAAACTTCTTCTGTTGGTGGTATCTTGCTGTTTGTCTTGGCTATACATCTATAGCTTCTGTTCATGCAATGTCAGGGCTCACTGTTGCTACAAAAACTTCAAGTTTAGTATGGAAATGTACAGATTTTCTGATCAATATTTCCATCAAGCTTAGCTCTGCATTAAGGTTGTGTAATATTAGCATTCGTCAGTGAACTTGCACAGTCCTCTTGAAAAAAGTATTGAAATAAACAACCAAACAAATCTGTTATAATTATATTACAGGCACAGAAAAGACTTGCTTTGTAAAAGAGAATGATTTTCTTCTCATTCAGAACTTAATGGTCTACTCCCAGGTACACTGTTTATTTTTCAGCAGCCTGATTAGTCAAGTGCTGATGCAAGGAAACTTAACTGTTGCAGTCTGGGTGAGTAGGTACCTGCTTGGATTGCCATTTACACAGAAGGGATGATTAGTCTGCAAAGAAGAACCTGGATGTGTGTTTAGCTTTGTACTCCTCCATTTCCATTGCCAGTCACCACTTCAGGTGAGACAGCAGGTTCTTTCCTGGAGCTGGTGTCTAATTATGCATCACGGATCAGTTACTCAAAGAGCACACGACACTTAAGAGATGCCACTTTAGGAGTCAGTCTAAACAGAGCAGAAGTTGTGCAAGTTACTGTTTCCAAAACATCCTGTGGGAATGCCAGAAGGGCTGAATTTCCCTGGTCAAGAAGGCCTGACTCTCAGACCAGGAGCAGCAGAAGACATTCTATCCTGAGAGGTGCTAAGCTCCTGTTGCTGCTGCCAGGAGAGAGGAGGTGGCACAGGACACCTCATGTGAGCAGGGCACTTGAGGAGCAGCACAGGATGGGCACGAGGTTGCTTCCAACTAAAGAAATCCCCTCTATGTAAACCAGATTTAGTAGCAAAGTACTGAGTCCACAGAATTACCTCTGGTGAGGGGAATCAGCTTGTCTTCTGAGAGGAGTGCAGCTGCTGCTCTGCTGTTCCCATAGTTCCCTCAAAATCTTGGCTGTGTCTCCATATTTGGGAAACAAAGGAATTTGAGAGCACACGGGGAACAAAAACCCCACCCAAATCAGATGTCATTTTACTAATTTCAGAAAGTGAATTTAGGAGCTAAGGACATAATAACAGCTCTATCTGTTTTTACTTTGAAAGAGCCAATGAATGTTCTCAGCAGGAACTGCATGAAGAGAGAAATCCCTGTCTGTCAGCAAACTGGGGTCTGACTGCAGAGCACCTGTTCTCTTACACTTATGTTTGTCAAAAAAATTAGCACCAGGACCATCATTTATGTATTTCTGAAAAAGAAAACTAAAATATTGCTATTTCTGCTCTGTTGCAGATCCTGATTTTCCAGTCAGGGGACGTGTTCTGTAGAAGTAGCTCCATTGGCTTAATTGACACAGGGAGAGCTAATGCAGCAAAATGAGCCCATAGGCCAACATTTTCAACAATAATTATCTAAAATCAGGTGCCTAATTCCATAATTAGGAACTTAAGAACAGGTGGACTGCTTTTTGAAAATGCTGTGGATTGACAAATTCTGCTGAAGTCAATGGGAACTGGGGAGGATTTTTCCTTTGAAAATCAGGCCACTTTATTTAAATGCCCAAATACTGCCACAGGCTCCTGTTGGACATCCCAGCTTGAAGGTTTTCATTCCCTATTCCTATGTATAACTGTATCAGCACGTACCCAGTCACAGAGTTCTCATCATGTAGTACTCAGTAGAACAGAATTTGTTTCTATTTTAACGTTCTTTCCAAAGTGGTTACTACTGGTGACAGTTAAATTACAGTTGATTCTTCATAGGTATTTTTAGCACATTTCAAATCTGCTACATTGCATACTGTAGCTTCTAGACTATTTCTCACTGTCTTCATCCTTTGGCTATAATATTCTCCCAGATGTGATGGCTTTATACCACAGAGGTGGCATCCATGTCAAAAACAGTTGTGTCACATCTCTTAACAGGCAATAATTGTCTCCAGGAATCACAGGAATCTTGATCTGCTGCATCAAAGCCCTCTCTTTTGTCAGTTAAAGCTGAAAATGCACTTGGGGATATAACCTGAAATACACTTGGATCCAGGCTGTAGGATTGTGCTAGAAACAAAGAAAAAGAAAAGCACGGTCAAGCATTTGTCTTGATTTACTTATTATGATTTTGTAACCCTTCATTTCTATATGAACAAGGCTTATGTGACAACACCATGTCAAGCAGGGATTTGATTTGAAATCCCACGGCCAGTTTCAGCCACTCTGCACATGTGGGTGCAGCTCTTAAGAGAGGAAAGGTCTGAGACACTTCAGGGAAGTTTTCACTGAGAAAAAGGCTGCCACCAAAACTCACACTTTTCATCCCAGAGACTGTGTGGAGCCCAGATGCTGCAGCCTAAGCTCTCACCTGACTAGACACCAAACTGAATCAACCAGGAGATACAAACTGGTAAGAAATCTGGGTGTTTTTTCCCTGGTTGTGCTCCCAGAAGGATGTGTTGGTATAGATTTGGCAGTGGGAGGGCTGCTAATAGTTCCCTGTTAGTGTTTCTAAGCTAATCCTGCTTTTGTATGATGCATAATGCAGCTATGTGCTTTTCAGATGTTTTAACTTGATGTTCAGCTTCTGAGGTCAGAAATGCATTTCAGTGCTGTCATTGTTCTCAAAAAAATTTCCAAGTGTGCGTAAGCAAATTCCCATAGCTGGAGCCCCTTATGCCATATTTTCTCTGTGTATTCATGCAGTGCTCATTGTTTGGTTGGTGACTGGGGGGAAAGTTAAGAGTTCAAGGCCATCTTTAGCCAAATGAAGTCCATACATTTGTTTGGGAATTTTATCCTGATTTTCCTTTTTTATATTATAAAGGAAATATTGTATAATTGGATCTCTTTAATTCTCAATTTTCTCTTCTTTTTTTTTCAGATCTGCTATATGTCTGTGTGGTCAAAAGGGAAACTGTCTGAAGTGAAGAAGGACCTGATACATGTGTCTCACACATAGTCATTGGCCTTTGGGTCCAGAGATGCTTTGGCTCAAGAACTGAAGCTGAAATCTCCTGTGTAGTCACATAGAGAAGGACCATACACCAGATGTGGCTTATTCTTGTCATATCACTTAGAGCTTCCTTTCTTAATGATAAATAGTTTTCAGGATGGCACCTGAATTCAACTCTAAGAACTATGAAGTAATGGGAAACTGTGCACTCAATAATTAAAAAAAACCAAACCCACTGTGGAAAAGGTGCCTTGAGAGAGCATTTTCTTGGAAGTTGGGCCTATTTACATCTGGTGAGCTCTTTTAAAAAAGCAGTGCCAAAGTGAGATTAAGAGTTTTCAAACTATTAAAAAATACTACATGAAGCATAACAGTTCAATAGCTACAGTTGTAGTTAAACAGTGGAAGGGCAGATTTGATTTTGACTATAAAACCAATATTAGAACAAGCTACGGAGTAATTTGTGATGTCTTAGAGCAACAATTGTTGGCCTAAAGGATGTGACTTCTCATTGGGATGACCAGTAGGAGGATCTGACAGATGGCTGAATCATGCCCAGCACAGTCACGCTGCACTTCACATATACATCCAGCTGCAGCACTCATTGCTCAGTCAGATTCCTCCCTTTTTAATCCTGGATTGCCACATTTGCAATTACATTGCATCCGGCAGAGAGCTTTGAGATCTGTAATTACCAAACATCTACAGCAGTCACACAGCAACAGGAGTGACACTCAGGTATTTATGAAGGTGATATCAAAGCCCTGCATGTGATACCCTCCTACTTACCCGTATATTTAGGGGTATGAAAATGAGACATGTTTACAGGACAGTTTATTCTGTGACACATCCTCCTCCCAGTGTAATGATGGACAACTGATAATTGAGAGAAATGGGTGTAGTTCCTATAAGCCAAATAGCACAGAACCGAGTTGTTCTGGGCTTTTATATTCTTTGCAGCATCTTCAATGGCTGCTTGGCTAGCTATGAGGAGAGGGTGGCCAGCAGACCCTACGTGTATATGCATCTGCAGGGATCCTGGCACACCAAAAGGGATGGGGAGTTCAGTGCCCCGTGTGCAGCTCCTCTATAGAAAGGGCTGGAGATATGCAGATCTACAGATCATCTCGAACAGAGTGAGTGGCCCTCACAGGGTTCGTTCTTACAAGATGCAAATGTTGTAAACAACAGTCACAGCGGCAAGGAATTGCCAGTGTAATGCTGGAGGTGCAGCAGGGCCCGTGTTTATGGCAACTGTAGGGCCACATTAAAGCGAGAGAGGCTGGACCGCCTGTCTCCACGCAGTGGACAACGCGGGACGTGAATCTTTTGCGATCCCCCGAAAGGGGCTGTCCCTGCACCGCGGGGTGACAGTCACAATGACGCCGAGGAACAAGAACACTCCAGTTTACTGCTTCTCCCTAATGAAAACTTTCCTTTGTTAAAGCTTATCTTCAAGGAGAGGAGGCTATCAACAAGCAATCAACACCTTTCCTCTCCCGAATCTTTCCATCTCACAAGGTTTGAGACATTCAATAACAGGCTCTTACACCATCCCATCTGCCTTCCCTGCCCGAGCCCAACCCGGAGTGATGGGGATGTCTGTGGGGCTTGCCTTGGTACCAGCTGCCATGTGAGCTCTTGATAGCACGGCCACCTTAGCTGGCACAGATCTGGGCCCCTGGGGAAAGAGGGGGCCCTGTCACCACAGGAGCTTGTCCCCCCAGTTTCTGTGGTGGCATTAGCAGGGTCCCTGCACCTGGGCGCAGAAAGAATGTGTGTTCACATTCGGCAGCCCTTGGAACGCTGGATGGATTCACAGATATTATGGGGCAGGTCTGTCCATTTCAGACAAACTCCAATTCCTGCCGGGTGAAGGCGGTTCCGTAACCACAGCCCAGATGACTCTATTGTTTCTCCGCACAACATAGTTATCAGTGTAAAGTGAGCGTCAAGGCCAGCGCTGCCAGGCAGGCTACTCAGCGGGCGTGAGGGGAGGGCGATGAGCAGCGGCCTGCGCCGGGCACCGGCCGGGCCTTTTCCCCTCCTAGCAGCTTTCAGAGGAGGTGTGAGAGGGCGGAGGGCACAGCGGGCACTTCACACCACTCCGGAGCGCCTGTATATATCGTTATACAGCCCTCGGGAGCGACGACCCGGCGAGAACGGCGTGGGCAGAGCCGGCGAGCGGCTGGCAGCGCTGCGGCGACGGACGCTGGTGCGGGCTGAGCGCAGCCGGGTGAGTGAGGGGCCGCTCTCCCCGCGGGGCTTCCCTGGGCTGGCGGGCCCGAGTGGTGCCGCTGCCAGAGCCGAGCGGGGGGCAACGAGCCCGCTGCCTGCTGCAGGAGAGTTTGTTTTGAAAAAGTGGAGCGTTGCCCAAGTGTTTGTGGTCTAAACTCGCTCTCCGGTGAAAACCCTACTTCTTTTGTCAAGTGGGAAGACGAGAAGTGTGTATTTTAGGAGAGCGCGTTGGTTCCCGTCTTCTTAGCGTGCTTCACAGGGGACTGGAGCAGCCGCCGACCAAAATGGCCAGCACCTAGTGCCGGTGGGGCTCTGTGCCCATCTCCCGTGAGATACGGGAAGACGCGTGTCTCAGAAAGCAGCTGTTGGCGTCGTACGCCGTATCTCATTTCTGTAAGGAGTAGAAATGGAGCCAAAAATGTTCCGTTCAGAAAACCCAGCCCAGTATTCCCGTCAGCCTTGGCTCTCAGTCTGGCCTTTAATCGAACTTTGGGAACAATTTATTCCTATAAAAACAACCCTTTCAAAAGAAATCTTTAAAATGGGAGCTTCTCCTTGAAATGTCATTGGTATTGCTCATTCCATTCCTAGTTTGGACATCCCAAGGAGACCTTTGTGTGCTTTTCAAGGTGACTTCTGTGAGGTTTATTTACAGATGATGTCCCATGGCTGCCACTGGTCTTTGGGAGCCTTTCCCAGGGCTAAGTTGATGTTGCCGGGCAGTGAATCCCTGCTCTTGTCCTGAGTATGGACCAAGTGAGGCTGTGCATCCTGGGCTTCCCATGGTGGCCCAGGGCTTTGCTGTCCTTATGGGCAGGCCACTGAGCTCCTGGCTGCTGTCCTGCAGGCTGGCCTCAGAGCTGCTGAGCTGCTGTCCCACATCTGTTGGAGGACAGTGTGACACTGGTGCTAACTGGTGGCACAGCCGCTGCCTGCTCCCTTTGTAAAGAGAGCCTGACTCGTTTGTTCACGTGCTGCCATAAGGCTGGCGGTTGTGAGATCAGATACATCCTGCAGCCCGTTGCGGGTCAGGCGCAGGGGGTGTCCTCTCCAAGAGGTGTAGTGTGGCTGTGGACAGGCTTCCCCAGGCCTAGAGGGAAGAGCTGTGCAGCTTAAGAAGGAAACTCCTCTTCTGAGGATGGTTTTGTTCCTTTTTTAGAGTTGTCTAATTCATTTTGTGCTGCTTCTGTGTGGAGATGCTGTAGGGTATAAAATGTTCAGTGCCCTTTCCCTACATGGACCTTGGATAATATGGTTGCATCCTGCTCTGTGTTCTCATTATCTGCAATGCTGGAAGAGGAGGCAGAGAGGTGAAGGTGGTCCCTGCCCCACCCACCCATGGATGTCAGTAATGTTCTGAGTCATCTCCCCATCGGGTGACAGAAGATCTTTGGGGTTTTTTCCTTTTCCTCCTTCTTTCAGCCAAAAATGTTCTGTCATGACAACCCAGCCCAGTATTGCAGGGGTAACTGGGTTCGGCCTCCCCACAGCAGGAGTTTGTTTTCAGTCTATAATGGTAAGGAGAAGCTTGGACAAAGAGTGAGAGGATACAGGAGCAGAGATGGGGATTTTAACAGATCGACTGTGTGATGTGTGTTGGGAGTGATACTTTCAGTGGGGTGTGCTGGGGCCTGGCCCACCATCTTGTGCAGTGGGGTAGTGCTGGGCTGGTTCTCTCTGGCTGATAAAGGGCCAGGCCTGGGGGTACACTACCCCAGAACTGTCCCTTGCAGGACATGTTGGGGAAGTAGCTGGAGAAGAACTTGCAGCTCATCAACTAAACAATGGGCAGAGGAGTGATGAATCCATTCCTTGATTGTATCATAATTAAAAAAATTCAAATAAACAGGACCTGGACCTGAAGGGTTTTCATCTGCTTGGTGCCACAGGCTACTGGGGGCTCCTACAGCAAACCTCTGCTCATGGGAGTCAGTGGCCAGTGGCACCAGGACTGTAGCCAGCCTGCCATGCCCCTCTGGGTTGGGAATGGCCCCACAGTGGGATGACAGGATCTGGGCAATCCTGTGGCAGGGTGTGCTGTCACCATAATGAAGGGCAGAGCTGGGCCCAGTCTGCCCTGAGCCCCTGGTTTGAGAGGGGGAAAAATCCGTTGGCATTGCTGAGGTTTGTTGTGTTCAAGCAGTTGTGTGCTGGTGCCAGGAGAAAAGTGGGACAGTTGCACTTCTGGGTGCTGTCTCAGCGCATTGGTGTGGAGCTGGCATGAGTGCTGGCTATAAAAGCTGGAAAACTACCTCTGGTGCCCTTTGGAGACCAGAAAGGGGAGCTCAGCCTGGCCTCTGAGGTGCCTACTCCAGTGCTGGCTTGTTGCCTGTCTGGCCATTGTGTTTGGCTTCTCGCAGCCCAGGTGATGCCAGTGTGTCCTTGGTCTGCGCAAGAAAGAAATGCAGGAAGAAATTAATATTTACTGTCAGCAAATTACCATTCTTGGTATCCACAGAGCACCTAGAGCTTTTGGGGCTTATGTTTGCATTGTACTCTGGTTTATGTGACGACTGGAGTAACTGCTTCGCTTCTGTCCTTCACCAAGGTTTCCTCTCTCTGAACTGAAATTTTCTTTTGGCCTCAAGTTTGTGCAGTGATCCAATGTAAACAGTCAATGCTGTTTCCTTCCCAGTGCTCACATCCAATACCTGCATGTCCTTCCCACACACCACCCTAACAATTAACATCCCTGGGCTCCCAAAGCCACCTTGGAAAGTGAATAACCAGACCCAGCTGATGGCACAAACACAGCAGGCTCCCCTTTTATTCGATGCTGTTCCCCGGCTCTCGCTAGCTTTTGTCCCTGCCGTGGCTGGGGCGATTATGTGGGTCTGTCTCATTGTGGCCATTGTGCGCTGGATGAGGCAGCCAATTGTTCTGCTTGGTGGTGAGCTGGGGCCAAGGCACAGCGGGGCTGGTGGAGATGCAGTGGCTAGAGGCTCCAGGAGATGCTCTTGTGGCTGCCCGGGTCCCCACTGCCTGCCAGGAAAGCCCCGCGAGGCAGCAGGTACGAAGCGATGCTGGCACAGGTGGGGAGGTTGCGTTTGCTCTCTGCCAAGCTCGGAAGTCACGCAGGTGGCAGCAGCAGGGTAAAGGGCTGTGAGACAGGCTGTGCTTTAATTATATGCAATAACACTGTCTTCATCTGTGGAATAAGCAGAGCTTGGCATGGGGTGAACCATTTTGTAGTGCTCCAGTGTGCACATCAGCAGGCTTTTTTAAGGCTCATTCCCAGCACTGAGGCTCTCGCCCTCCTGGGACAACTGCTCAGTGAGCCTCTGGCTTCTCCAGAGAGGCTGTGCAGTTAACAGGCTCACCAGAGTTACTCTGTCAGTGCTTGGATCATGGTGTTGGATCAAGGGTCCTCCAAGGAGCTAAACTAGTCTCTGAAAATTTCTTGCCGATTTTGTGCTCTTTCAACAGGGCTTGGGAAATCGAGGGAATTCCTCCCACAGCTGAAAACAGTAATGCTTTTACAAGCTGCTTGCACTGCAAGTTGCTGTTTCATCTTGATAACTCTCGCTGCAGTAGTAGGAATCTCTTGGAACTTGGACTTGGTCTTCATGGAGAGGGTGGTTGCTTGTGTGGCTGGGAGGAGGGAGGTCAGGGACCTTCTTTAGTGCTCAGATAGCTGATCTTGGCCTTTCCCTGGTTGTCTCATCCAAAGCCTTTTTATTTGACTTCTTTAAACTAGGTTTGAACAGGAGTCTTACTTGGTTGGAGCTGATGTAGGAAAATAATGCAGACAGTTTAAATTACTGGGTGAGAGATTGTACCTTTGTGAGAGAGCTGTAATTCACTCTGGCTTTACTTCCCCAAAACTTATCAGGAATTGCTCCCAACTGATCTTACGGAGTGTAAGGGAGCAACATTAGCCCCGAATTACATCTATGGTTCAAGAACTTGCTTGTGATAGGCAGGAGTGCTTTGAAACACTACTCCTCCACCTCCACCCTGTGTATTTGTGGACAGCAGAGCAGTATGGAGGAGACCAATAGCTTCCCTTAAACTACTTGTGTGCTGCTTTGGACCCCTGCAAGAATATTATATGGCCAAGTGTGGCTGATCAGTTATTTAATGCAGCAGCCTGGAACATTTGAGTACAGAGAAGCTCCGGGGAAAATATCAAAAGGTGTTGCTGCTGCCTGTTCACACCAGATTGAGGGGATCATGGTTCTGCAGGAAGTGGTTGAGTGTGGCCTTGGCTCAGCTGGGCAGAGACTGGGTACAGGTGCCCTTTGGGGTTTGCTGGTGGTTTGCTGGGTGCTGCCTGAGCAGGGATGGAAGGCAAAGATACAGCTCAGAATAACGGAATGAGGTTTGTGCTGTTGCAGCCTTGGCTTTCATCTTCTAGGCCTTCCATGTGCTGCATAAGGGAGTGTGGTATCTTACTATGAGATGCCATCAGCACTGCCCTCTTCTCCCTCCTCTCCCCAAAAGATCTGCCAAGCAGCATTTCACAACCTAAGGAAGGAACAGCCCAGTTCCGCAGCGTATCCCGCTGAGGTTTTTGCAGTCATTGGATGTGACAGTGACTGGGGATAGTAAGAAACCCTCTAGTGCTCGAGATCTCCTGTGCTACATGAGGATGGAACCTGGTGGCAGCTGTGGGAAATAGCTCTTTTGGTAGCACCGCTTTCTTCCAATGCTGAGTCTCCTAAAGGCATGTGCAGGCAGGAGAGTGGCTGCACCTCAGCTTGCACAGAGCTGTTCCCATGCTGATGCATCCTAGGTGCAGGTGGTGGAGAGCACTGGTTAGAGATCACTTTTTGGTCAAGGCTAACAAATTGCAAGGGTTTTTTTGAGGATTGGTACATTATTAGGTTTTCTTTGCCCCTGTGTTGTATGTTTGGTGTGTCTGGTTTAGGTTATTTTGCTGGTGATTTGCCTGGTGTTCCAACTGCAGGCCGTGTGAAGAGTGCTTGTTTCAACTGACTATATCTGGGAGGCCTGACTTGTGGAAGCTGATCAGCAGTCACAAAACATTCTTTGTACTAGTTCAGTCCTGCAAATTAAATGCTTCAAAACTTCAGTGATTTGCAATGGACCAAACCTTAAAGCAAAGCTGTTAGTGCTGTCAGGACTTCCAGGAGACCTGATAATGGGCTCAGGCCATGGAAGGTTGGAGCTTCTGCAGGCGCTTGCTCACTTCAGGTGACTGCTGGCTCTGATGGAGATAAGGGCTCTGACACTGCTGCTTTGTTTTTCTGAGCCGTTCGTCCGCCCCTTTTCCAGGTGGACTCATTAATTGCATTAACTTGGGCAGCATCTGCTCTGCAGGGTATGATGAACACCCTGGGGAGCACTGCGGGCGATGAGCAGGGCTGAGCGATGTGGGGAGCTGTATATTTGCACTTGTTCCTATTTGAATGCTCTTACTGCTCGTGGATTTTAATATCTAAGCAGTGCATAGAGGGCTTCATTTTATTGAAACTTCTGGGGAGCCTCACAGGGGTGGTACTGGCAACACTCAGCCGGTGCTGGCTGTGGCTGATGTGCTGTCTCTGCAGAGCCCTCTGCTCTCCTGTGCCAGCTCTGAGGGATGTACAATCTGAAAAAGAAACTGACAGGCAGCTATATGAAGCGAGAAAACCTTGCCCTGAACAGCTTTATTTTTCAGGCATCATTGTTGCAATAAAATGTGTGTTGACTTTGACAAAACCTTTGTTGAGTTACTCTAGTAAAGTTATTTTCATACTGGCCTTTTCCTCCTCCTTTGTGTTTGGAGTGGTGTTCTGACCCTGGATTTGTCTGGCAGCATTTTGGACACTGGTTGCACTGGTTAATGAGTGTTTGAAGGCCTTCTAGCACCTGCTTTAAATTCTGTGGGTATTAGTTCTGTTCAGAGAGATGGAGTAGAAAATGTGTAGTGGACTGTACCACTGAAATGAAAAAAAAACCACCAACAAAAAAACCAAACAACAAACCAAGCCAAAAAAAAAAAAAAAGCAAAACCCCAAAAAACACAGTTCAGAAATCTTTGAGATATGCTTGTGGATGTGCTTTTTGGAGAATGTGAAATTGGGACCATTAAAAAGCCAGGGCTTTCAGCTTTCCCTGGAGCTGCTATTATTTTGAAAGGAAAGGTAGACCGGGGAGCTGAGGGGTGATGTCAGTGCCTGGCAGGAAAACCTCTCTGCCATCCTCTTCTGGTACTTGGAAGGGTCCCAGGGGTGATGGAGGGACACCACATGTAAACCCCATCCTGGTGGGAAGCGTCCTTGTGGGTGCAGCTATGGTGTGGACTGATGGGCTGGGTGATAGTGCCCTTTTTCCATTACAAAAGGAATTTTCTGGGGCTTACTGGTCTTGTTTAAACCTAAAGTGATGAAGAGGGCTGTTGTTCTGATGGGTGGGCAGGTCGGGGGCTAGGGGGGGGCCGTGTGTTTTCTGTTTCCTCTATAGTGACTGTGGGTGTTTTGTATAAAGCTTTGGTATACCTGATTTTACACTTTGTTTTTCCAAGGTATGTAAATGTTACTTCAGAGGTGCAGGAAGCTCAGTTTGAGCTCCTACCTCGCTCCTAGCTACTTGGGGCAGGCTGGGGGGGGATTAGTGCTTACTTGGGCTGGACATGAGCTGAAGGTGTGTGGCCATGTTGTGTGCAACTTCCTAAAATGCATTGTTCTAGGTTTTTGTTTTTGAGGAACGAAACCAATGGGCTCTTCCCTTTGTAAGCCTGCGGTTGTGTGGCATCTCTGGGCTGGCATGGACCCCTTTGGAGCCTTCATCTGTGTGGATCTTATCCCAGGGCCCCTCTGAACATGCTGTGGGGAAACTGGCCAGCACCCCTTGCTGTGGAGAGGACCCTGCCTCTCCCTGTTCCCTCTGTTCTTGCTGCCTGGAAGAGACTACTTCCAGGGGTTGTGGCTTTAAATAATACCAGGGTTTGTTATTTTTTTTTTCCTGTGGGTTGTGCCTTAGTTTCCCAGTTCTGCAGAAGCTTGTTGTGCTAGAAGTCCACCCTTTTTCTGCCCTGATGAGCAGGTGTGTGTCTGTGTGATGCTTACCTGGACTGTTTGCTCCCAGCCTGCTGCGAGAGGCTGCAAGTGAATTGGTACCTGCAAAACAGTTCCCATCTTGTTCCTTTCTAATCTGAAAGGTAAAGCTTGGGAAATATTTCTGTGTGGAGGATGCCACTACACAGTAAATGGAAGAAAGCAAATACAGGCAAAAACCCGTGCAGCACAGCTGCAGATTGGACTGCTACAAGAAGCAGCTTTCAGCCAGTGTTTGCATATCTAGTGAAATTGATGGCAAGATAATTGATCGGTTTTACTTGCATGCTATCACCATACAGACAGTCCAAGGAACCTCCTGGATCCTGGCACAGCATTAGATACCTCCTTTGCTTTGGAGAGGCTGGGCACCAAGCTGCTCTGAAAATTTAAATATGCTGATACGCTGCCAAAGATTCCTGTGCAGGGATCAGAGGGTTACCCTGTAATGACGAGGACGAGCTGTCAGAGCTCTGTGTGATGCCTGTGACAGGGGAGCACATACTTTTAATTTGTGGTGTCCCCTTTAGCAGCAGGTTTGGAGAGGCTGTGTGGATTTTAGATGGACAGTGGTGATGGACAGGTATGTGAATGGTAGCATTTATCAACTGCCCCTAACAAAAGCCCCTGCAGTGCACCAGGTAGTGAAGTCCTAACAGATAGATTATGTTGTGGTTTTTGGTTTGTGTTTTGGGTTGTTTGGTTTTTTTTCCCTTCACCTACTTGGCAGGAAAAGGAAAGTGAGTGCAGCTCCTGCGTTTGGTACCTGTGCAGGAAAGTGCAGGTCATGCTGTTGGCGCCTTGAGCACCTTGTGCAACGGATGCTGTTGATAAAGCACCTGGTGACGTGGCCACGGCTCTGCCGGGCAGGGCTGGGGGCTGCCTGGGGTGGCAAGCAACAAGGGCAAGATGTCAGCAGTTGGGAAATGATGCATTACTAGCCAGTAACCACACCAGGTAAAATGGCTGTATTCCATGGCAGGAAAGCCCAGTGCTGTCACAGCTCGAAACCAGTGTGGGCCATGCCCAAGGCGTGTGGTGTTTTCTTTGCTAGGGCTGCAGCAACCTGCTTCCAGGAGAGAACAGAGGCTGTTAAGTTCCCCTCAGCAAAAGTGGGGTTCCTTGGAGCTGGGGACCCCACGCGAGGCACGGGGTGGCCGTGGCTGCAGCAGCCCTCGAGCACAGCCAGTTCCCACGAGAGCAGGGAATGCTTCCACACATGCAACTTGCTCTTATTCTGCAGTCTTTTTTTTTTTTTTTGTCTTTTTTTTTTTTTTTTTGTCTTTTTTTTTTTTTTTCACCCTCAGTGTTTTTCCAACTCATGTCTTGCTGCCAGAGTCCATATTAATAATGCATGACTTTTTTTTTTTTTATGGTGCTTCCTTCCCGGCATCCCTTTCAGCTGCTGAGTCAGAGAAGATTGTTATAGCAGCAACCTCTGAAGTGGTGAAATGCCCCTGCAATGCTCAACTGCTGTCATTTATCATCCCGGCTCCTCTGTGGGCAGCCCCTTCCCTTGCCTGGCTCAGGGTGAGGCTACCAATGCCAAAATGCTGATTCTATGCCAGCTGGTGACTGGTGAGATCTGGTCTGCTGAGCCTTCCTGGCTGGTGTTTGATTAAAGCAGATACCAGCTCTGTTAGCTGCTTTTTTTTTTTTTTTTTTTTAAATTCTGAAATCCTGTGAAGTTGGTTTTTTTTTTCCCCTTGATCTCCCTGAGACTGTGCTTTGGGATTGTGCCCAAGACCCTTTTTCTTTTTCCTTGATAATTCTTAAATCAATTTTTCTTCCTCCCTGCATTCCCCTCAAGATCTGTGCCTGGGTTTTTTATGGTAATTGAGATGACAGAAGCCACATAACATGTTAATGTGGTTAAATTGATTTAAAATCCTTCCAGTTGCTGTTGTAATGTGCCTGGCTGCTGCAGGAAGCCTTGGAGCTGCTAATACAGTATGGAACAGGTGTTTGCAGGGCTCCTGCATTGGGGTTGGAATCGGCTCCAGGGGTCACCTCCCCACAGAGCTGGGTCTGAAACCCAGAGGGAAATAGGGAGCAATGGTGCTTTTCAGGGAATTTGTCTCCTAGTGACTCGAACAATAAATATGCTGTAATCTTGGGAGCAGATCTCTCCAGTCCCACATCTGAGCATGATTTTCTGTTTGTGAGGAAGTGGCTGGTGAGGAGCAGGGTCATTTCCTCAGGCTGGGAAAGAACTTCCTCATGGCCTTCACCTGCTTGGTGTTCTGCCTCTGTGTGCTTTGAAAGACTCACCTGTAAATCTACAGAATTAGTCTGGAGACAGGCAGGAGACTGGGGAAGGAGGGTTTATTTTTTCCCTGGCTTCCCAAACTGCATGGTTCCCCCACGTCCTGATGCTGGGGATGGCACCAGTACGTGCACAGCCATGCTGGCTTTGGCACTGGGAAGTACAGGGTGGAGAGAGGCTTTCTGGGATGTGGGAGGGAAGTTGTGAGTGGTGCTCTTCTCCTTATTGCAGCTGGTGAGGGTTGACCAGAGCAGCCAGATGGTGATGGTGCCCTGGGTAGAGAGGTGTGTGTGTGCACAGGGATGGCCCTGGCTGCCCATCTCTGCCTCACTCAGAGCTGGGCTGACCCTGGCTACCCATCTCTGCCTCACCCAGAGCTGGGCTGACCCTGGCTCACCCAGAGCTGGGCTCTTGCATGTCTGGCAGTGGTAGCAGTTACCTTTGTCATGCTGTGCTTTCTACTTGACACTCAGGTGTCTGCCAGGGCTCTACGACTGCTGTGCTACTCATTAATTCATCCCAGGGAAGGGAAAGTGTGACCAATACAGTGCGAAATTTTCCCGAAGCTGCAGCTCATCTTCCTTCTGTGCTATGGCCTGGCTCCCTCGCTCAGGATCACTCATTCCACTTGCTCTGAAGTTTTCTAGGGCTTTGCTGGCTCTTGAGTGCCCACTGCCCTGGCTGCCGAGAAAGCCCAGAGGCACCTTCCCTGAGTGGGGAGGGGGCAACTGCTTTCTGTGGGTGGCTTTTGCCTGTTACTGGAGAAAGCTTTGCGGAAGAGTGCTGTAAGCTTCTGTCCCTTGAATCCCTAGGGGCTTGGGGCAGCAGTGGCAAGCAGTGTGCCCTCTTGCTGCGGTCACCAGCTGCCCCAGTGCTTCTGCATGCCTGGGATGTGCCCTCAAGGGGCACCTTCACGCTGCAGGCAGCTCTGCTCGCCTGGCAGCAAAGCTCGACGCCACCCACAACTAGTGAGACAAGTGACTTGCTTCTCGGCTAACAAGATTTAGGTGGATTATGCTATGTATTTAATCAAGGGCTAAGCTCATTGCCTTATTTGAAATGGATCAAAGCCCTTGAAAATGCCAGCCTGGAGACCAGCTATTGAGCAAGAATATTATTCAGCCGTGTTTCTGTATGGCGAGACTTGCTCTCAAAGAAGCTGGGTAGTTAAGCACACACATTTCAAACCAAATCAGTGACCAAATGCAAAACCAGATGGGGAAAGTCTGAAGTGATGAGGAGGTAGCAGTAGGGTGCTTCTTGCTGCTCTTTTAGCCCAGAGGCACTTGCTCCTTGCTCTAGCCTTTGCTGTGCTGGAGACAACTGTGTGGTGAGAGCCCACACCTTGCAGCCAAGAGCAGCTCTCCCTGTTTCCTGGGGTGGCAGCTCGCTGGCCATGGGGCTCTGGCTCGTCATGGGCAGCTGCCCTGCCTGCAGCTTGTCCCAGTGTGGCGTGAGGAGGTGCTTGGCACCCTGCCTGCTCCCCAGCCTGGCCCAGGGTGCGGTGTGTGGGGTGGGAGGGGGCCAGTGGCAGCAGACCTGTTGTGCAGGGTTTCTTTCTTGGTGCCAAGGCGGTGGAAGGAAGTGTTGCATTAAGCAGATATTGAGACAAGTTTGAAATATCTTTCCAGTTAAGAGCTGTTGTGCTTGCCCCAGGGTCTGCATGGTGAGATAGGGCAGGGGTGTCTGAGGTGCACAGCTATCTTTTTCTTGCAAGCTTAGGGTTTTTGCTGTGAGAGGGGCCGTTGTTTGCGGGTGCCCTGTCCCCCCATCTGTGGTCAGTGTCCTGTGAGCGCACCTTGCGCCACTCACCTGCACACAGCGAGCTGTCCCAGTTGGAAATACACCAGCTACCCACATCACCCTCTTCTTCCTTCAAAAGAGAAGTTCATTCCAGTAATCACCTTCCATCTTGCTGCCAGTCGACATGAGGAGGGCAGCTGCAGCTCACAGCTTTCCCTCTCTGTGAATGTGACTGTCAGCACTGTCTACAGAACAGAAAACACCGCAACTGAATGGCTTGTCTGGAGGAGTCTGTGCTGGAGGACACATGCTACTGGCCATTTTGACTTTGAGGTGAACCAGCCTGTGCAGTTCTCAGACCACAGTGTTGCTGCTTTTTCTCCCTCACTTAGAGCAGTGTTGGGGCTTTTCAGACTTCCCTCCAATTCTTAGACCTTCTTGTAGTTATTTTTTGCTGTGTGCTGCTGCAGAAAGAACCTCAGAGTAAGCACAGGGAGGTAAATTCAGCCATGTCTCACCTGTGCTGCAAGCACAGGGCTCCCTTGACTGTCTTGTCTCTCCTGGACATGGACTGAATTCTCCTGTGGGGCTGGCCAAGCTTCTTGTGTGACAGCTGGGTGCAGAGTGTTCCCATGTTTAATTTATTGCTTATCAAACCTGCAAATGAGGCTCTGCCTCAGCTCTCCTCCAGCCCAAGCCCATTATGCATCCTCCTGCCCTAACTTGCATTTGTAATTACAGACAAGGATTGGTCAAGCATCCTTTTGTGTTTCAGAGGCCTCAGCAGGCTTGCTAGCTTGCGGTCATCCTGCCAGCACTGGCTTTCTGGTGTCTTGGGTCTTAAAATTTCTGGGCTGCAGCAGTGAGGTGTCTGCTGGTACCTGGCCCTGTTAAGAAGCTCCCGGGTTGCTTGTTCCATGCATCAGGTTGGGAAGGGCAAGAGCAGAGGGAGGGAGCTGTGCTGGCGTGGGGGGTGTGGGAATGCCCGGCTTCAGGGTGCTCTGGGTTAACCCTGCTTTCACCTAATTAAAAAAGGAAAAGCACCAGTCAACATAGTAATTGTCTCGTTTGCTGCTGCACTGCAGAAAGCTGAGGGCAAAGCGGGGCTTGCAGCGGGTGCTGACACCAACCCTTTCCCCCTCCCCCCATTCCATGTGGGGCACTGCATCCTCATCTGGCTTGGGACCGAGTCAAAAATCCCCCAAATTGCAGGATGCTGCTGAAGTGCAACATGGCGTTTGTAAGGCTGTGTTTGCAAAATGCTGCCAAGGGCTCAGCCATGTGGAGAAGGGGGGTGCAGAGGAGGATGGTGTTTAGCTGTAATCCCTAGGAGAAGTAAACACAACCTGGGCAAATTGGGTAACCTGAGTGGATAAATCGGTGTAATCTAAAATCTTGTTACATGGTGTTGAGGGAAGGGCTGATGCCTTGGCTGGGAGAAGATGGAGGGTGGGCTGCTGCATCTCCGTGAGCTGCTGCCATGTTTGGTGAGTTTGAGTGGCTGATGTGCGCAAGGTCCCTGGGACACCAGCCCGAATCATCTTCTTCCCCACAGCTCCTAGGGGATGCCCTGGACTGGAGGATTCCTGCCCACACCATCTCTCCAGCTCCTTTGTTGCACCCTCACAAACCTGGGGGTAGCCAACCCTGCGCATTTGAACTGAGGGGCTGTTTGCAGAGAGAGGGAGAGGAGGAGGAGGAGGAGGGTATTAAGCCCCTGACAAAGCTGCCTTTGCTTATGGCTGTTCTGCGTGGGGTCTGCCAGTGCTGCCAAGGTGATGCCACACTGCCTGTGCCTGGCCCAGCAAAGGACTGCTCTGGTGCATCTTCATGAGATGCACATTGAGATAAATGGTGTTTTGGTGCATTTTTTTTTTAGGATGCAAAGGAAACATGCCATCCCCAAGACCTCATAGCATGCTTGAAGTAATTGTGAATTTAAGTTCCCACTAGTGATGGGAACTGGAGGTTGAGGAGAGTCTGAAATGGGAGCTAGATTCAAGAGGTGAAAGAAATTAGAAGCTGGTACTTCTGGGCTCTATGTACAGCAATGGGTAAGGTCAGAAAAGCCTGTGCTGGGATCACTGCAGTTTTGTGTGAGCACAAGGGCTTCCCTGTGCATCTGAGACTGAAAGCCTGTGGCAGGGAGATGCCACAGGGACTGGCACTGACTTGATGCAGGAGGTGACCAGTATTTCCTTTTAGTAGTCATACTTTTGAGCTACCTCATCCTCCTCATTCAGAGGCCGAGCATACCCGAGCCCCAGTGCCTCTCACCCTGCCTCTGCCCTGGGGTTTGTTTGTGCAGGAGGTGCCACTGCTTGGATTTCCCACAGCCCTTGTACTATGGTGGCAAAGCACCAAGCTGCTCCCCAGCTCTTGCTCTGCCTGACTTGTGTCCTCCTGGGTCCTGTTAGCAGGCTGTGGTAGGGGCTGCAGCAGTCTCTGGGCGCTGTGTGCCTGTGCCTGGTGGGGGCTTCTGGAGCTGCCATCTCTAAACTCTTCTGAACCCAAACAGATCTTATCCCAGTGAGTTTGTGCAGGAGGCAGGCTGGGGCAGCATGGTCAGAGCTGGGCATGGTGCAGGGATGCAGGAGCACGGGGCTGAGGCAGGCTGTTCGGCCTGGGGAGCGCTGGCCTCCTGTGCCCAGTGTGTTTATCTTTTCCAAGGTAGCCAAATGTCTGGCTCTTGTTTGCAGAGCTTGACTCCTGGGTGCAGGCAGGCTGGAACTGATTAGTTTATTTTATATTTTTCACTGCCCTGTTGCTCATACCAATGAGCACTGCTAAGATCCCTCGGTAAACACACAACTCATAAGAAAATTCAGCCGCTGCTGTGTGTGAGGAGCCTAAAGGTGTTTCTGTCAGGGAGCGGAGTGAGAGGGTGTTTGCTCTTCCCACGTGTGCTTGTCCCTTTCCAGGGCTGCGTGGTGGGGTGACATGGCAGAACTTCAGCTTGGAAGTCCCCAGGCAATTGCAGAGCCCCGATGCAGATGAGGGCTGGTGAGCTGTGGCAGGAGAAGGCCGTGGTGGCCACCTCCTGCGGTGGGGCAGGCAGAGCACCGAGTGCTGCTGGGAGGCTGTGGGCAGCCAGGCTCTGTGCCCAGCACACCATCCCCACAGCCTGCTCGCTGCTGCTGAACTTGCACCGGGTTTTTCTCCTTTTTTGTATAAACCGAACCAAACATGCTGGGTGGGAGGCCACAAGCTTCCTGTCCCCTTCAGTGATGTCCCTATCGCCCTGTGATGGATCCTGACCCCTGTTTTACAGCATGAGGCTGCAGACACTCTTATCCTTTGCTGAGCTCACTCACTTAATAGCCTTGTTTCTGCTTATCTAGGATTAATGTGTAACTTAATGTTAGTGCGTTGGGCACAGTTCTATGAGTGTGGTGCTTGTGGTGGAGGGTGGTGTGAATCTTGTTTCTGATGCCAGAGCACTTTATTCTCCCCTTCCTGTGATAAGGTTTAGGGTTTTCTTGTACCTGGTGCCAGGGCAGCAGTGCTGTTAGGAAATGTTTGCCATGTCTGGGCAGGAGGGACAGGTCAGCAGAGAGAGGGAGAAGAGGGTGATCCTGGGAGGAAGCCACAGGGCACAACACTTCCTTTCCCTGCTCTCTCTCTCCCCTTAAGAGGGGTCTGGCGTGTTCTGAGCTCTGGGGTCTGATGCCAAAGCATATGGCAGAGGTGTGTAGTGTGATGGAGAAAGGGGCTTTTCCGTATCCCAAACAGACTTACGCCACTGCTTTTCTGCTGATGCACAAGCTGTGATGTAATGTGTAGTCTCTTAGTTAAACGCTAAATAAGTTTGTAGAGAGGTGAATTATTTCCAATGAAGTAATTCCCTATTCAGATATTGGAATTGGTTCATTTGTTTACAGCAGCTGTATTTTACCAGTTTTCACGTTAGGAGGAAGAAAACCATATTTAAAATAGGTATTCCAAAGCTACATAACTCTTAACAAAGCTAATAAATGTCTTGGGACTTTAGAGTTCTTAAAAATTCCCACAGGGAATGAATGGTCTGTATGTCAGAACTTAAAAGTTGGATATTCTCTCTCGTAGCTTTTTTTGTTCTATAAAAACACAGCAGCTGTACTGACTGCAGTGTGGTCTTTAATTATTGCAGACAAGAACAACTCTGTAATCGTACTGCAAAGGCCAAGCTGCTGTGGATCTTAATGGCACTGTGTGGTGAAAGTACCCTTGTCAGGGAGCTCCAAGATGCTGCCTTTTTCAATCTTGGACAACAATAATCCCACATGATTTAAGAATTTCAGCTTGGAGAATTAAGTTGAAAGGGCTGATGGGCTCTCCAGCAGATGAGCCAGGCTGATGCATAGTGTGGAGGTTGTGCTGTGGCAATGCTCCTTCCCTGTTTGCTGAAACAGCTGGTGACAGGACCTGGAAAACTGTGGAAAAGACACCACACAACAGGGACAGTCCTGGGGTATTGCTACGGAGGGATCTCTCCTCAGATCCAGTGTCACAGTGCAAGCCATGCTTGCTGCAAAGCAGCCTGTCTACTTTCAGGGCTGCAGCAGTTGCAGGGTACTGACCACAGTATTGCAGCGCTCGTGCCACTTGGCTTTTTAGCCCCAGTGAGGTGTTGAAACACCCAGTGTCAGGTCAGATGAAAGCCTGTGGCTTGTACTGGTGGATGTTGCCCTGCTGATAGGACTAGTCATCGTGGTGCTTGGGCATTGCCAGGGTAAACGCCTTAGTACAGGCTGAGGGTTGCACTCTGCAGACTGCCTGGCACCTTCTGTGGGGTGTCATTACTGGTGCATCTTGCCCTGCTGGGATCAGAACCACAAAGCAGCCGTTGGCTTGGTGTGGGCAAGCCCACTGCAGGAGCAGAAATCTCTGCCCTGGGTTTTGCCATTCCTGTGGCAAGGAGCAGATCCCCTGGGATGTGTGTATCATGGGCAAACTAGGCAGGGAGCAGGACTTTCCCCATGGTAATTTTTTTGTTTTGAGACAAAGATGATGTAAATAGGAGCTGGACCAGGCTTTAGCCATAAATGGCAGTGGAAGATGTGCCTCCAGTCTTGCTGAAATGAGCGAAGAACAAATGCCATCGTGGATGCTATAACCAGAAATCCTGGGCCTGCATCTAAGGGAGATGACATCTTCTGACAACTGGGAGGGTGTATTGTTTCATGTGTGTTAACTGGGATGGTCCTGCCTCGTGTAAGAGGCAAACCACTGACCAGAAAAGCATCTTGGACTCTGCTTTTGAGCAGTTCACTTGCAGCAAACATGAGGCTGTACATGTGATAACCCTTTTTGTTCAGCCATGCTGAACTTGTAAAACATGCTTGAAAAATCAGGTCTTTGTTGTTGGTTTTTTTTGGAGGGGAATATACTAAACACCAATTGTGTTCTCTTTTCCTCCAAAGTCAGACTGTTAAAGCTTCAGTGTGCAGTTTGTGCCATGTGAACTGAATTAGTAAGTCCATGATTTTTGTTTTTATCTGGGAAATGTTATACTCCCCAATGGGCACAGGCAATATCTTCATTTGAAAGACTAATAAGTCAGTGATTCAATGTCTGTGTATGTAGCATGTGATGTATATCGAAATTTTAGATCCAAATCCAACCTGTCTTCCATGCTTTGCTGTAGCCTGGCTGTCTTCTAGGTTTTTTCAGCTGGTGAAGGACAGCCCTGATGAAAACTCTCTATTGAATGCATTTCTTAGTCAGTATCACCCCACATGTCCCCTTTTTCCTGCATGTCCTGAGGCTGGTTGTTTGATGTGTAGGATGCCCAGGGAGGGTTGGTTGCAGCAGAGGATTTCCTTTCTCTGTGCTGTGCCAATTCCCATGACCTGGGAGACAGGAGCTGTCCTGAGCAGCCCACATCCTTCCCTGCTCTTCTGCTTTAGTGGGTATCTGCCTACTCTTCCTCTCCCTCTCTTGCTGAAGTGTTCACTTGTTTCTTACTTGTTTGACCTTATTTTTTTTTAACACTGAAGCTCTCCCTCTGTTCCTCATCCTGTTCCCTACATCAGCATCCATATCGGGCATCAGGATTCCAGCTGCTTTGAGATGCTGTCTGGGAGGCAGGAATTTCTGCCACTTTGTCTCCTAATGAACCTAAGGAACAAACGCTGAACTGTCAATGTTTGCTGTCAGTGGCCAGCAGCAGCCTGCCAGTGCTGCCAGCCTGAGCCGTTAGCAACCATTTCGCTCTGCCTGCTGAAAAGCCTTTTATTGCACATTTAACTGTGCGGTGCCCACAAGTACCCAGCCAGTGCTGTGCTTTTATGCTCTGCGTGTGGAGAATTCTGCTGGCAGCTGATGCTCTTTTTCTCCTTGGAAGTGTTTGCACTGACCCTGGCGAAGGGAGGCGAGGTGGGGAGGGCGGGTTGGCTGGAGATGGGGAGAGCTGCCCATCGCTGTGATGGAGGAGGGATGGCAAGTAAACAGGAGATGCAGTCATGTGCAGTTGCATCTTCTGAGCTGCAATTAAAGTAGGAGAGTCTGAATCTCGCTAGGAAGGGTAATATTTAACTTGGGCAAATGCTTGTTATGCTCTGTGCTCCAGCCTGCACATGTCACTACGCCCTTCCTCACAGAGAGGAACTGCAGTGGAGCCTGGCAGCTGAGCTGGGATTTGCAAAGTCATGTGTTATTTTGCAGCCATCCTGGGCTTTACTGCCCTGGTGCACAGGCAAACTGTGTTCTCTGCTTTCCCGGCTGCAGCATCACCTGCGTGGAGCCAGGTACTGCCTGCGCTAGGCTTCTTGCTGTCCCAGTGGGTGTCATTGATCCTGGGTGACTTGGGGCTCCTCCCAGTGCCAGCTGTGGCTTCTGCCAGGGTGCAGAGCTCCTTCCATGGGTGCTTTGATGCTGCAAATGCTTTGTGAGGTCCCTTGGCCTTTTTGAGTTCTCCCGTGTGTGCAGAGCATGTCGTGTTTATCTTCCTGGGTTTCCTAAAATCAGGGCAGTGCTCTTCAAAGCGAGTTGCACAAACCTCTAAGCTCAGCCAGCTGCAGGATTGCAACTGGAAGCTGCCATCCTAAATGCATACATTAAAAATGTAGAGCCTGTTAGAATAATAAGAATTTTTTTCCCCCTTGCTAAGGCCTCCCTGGGATCATTTCTCTATAAGACAGTTCAGATGCAAATGCTCCATACTCAGGTTTTGGTCACACATCTCTGGAGTCACCCATCTTCCCCTCTTGCTTCATGCACATGAACTTGCCAGTTTTGGGGATGGATGGTTTGTAATTACCAGCTCAGTGCTGCTGCACCATTAATTCTTGGACGACTTAATGTATGGAATTATTCCTTCCTGCAGTATTTCTAGGAGAAGGGTTAATTAATAGTGGTAGTATTAGTATTAAATTCTCTAAAACTAATAGGGATGCCTTACCTTATTGTTCTGGCACTCTGTATGTCTGGGGAATATGGTGCTACTGGAAGGCTAATAGAGACAGAGGTCTCATGGTGTATAAGTGATGGGATGCTGCTGAATTTCCTCCTTAGCTTGTTATGAGTTAAGACCATCGTAATGTTCCTTGGAGGCTTAGTCTACCCTGAGCTTGATTAAGCCCCTTTGTATTGCTAATGTTAATGGATCTGAACTGATGCTGGGGATCTGCCGGGAGAGCTTAACAAAAGACTTAATGTAGATGTGACTGCTGGCTGGTGCATCGGGCAGGATCTCCCAGCCCTGACAGGGTGCTGGGGGTGACCTGAGCACCCATCCCTGCTGCCTCTGGAACCTTCACCGCTCCCAGAGTCTCAGTTGCATCTCCCACACTCTGGTGTCCTGCAGGCTCTGCTGGCCACTTGGTACCTGCTTCAAATGCCTGGCAAAGGGTTTGGTTTGGTGGCAGTTTCCAGGTTGTTCGTTGGTTTATGGCTGCGTTGGCTGAGGTCAGTGTTCCTGGGGCAGAGCAGGGGTGTGCAGTGGCTGCCCTTGCCAGGGCAGGGTTCAGCTGCTCCAGAGCCTCAGGTACCAGCAGGAGAAAGGCTGAATGTTGCAGTGAGATTGCAGAGGGGTTGTTTATATGAGTTCATCACACTTCTGCAGTGCTGATGGACTAATGAGCCAGGAAGAATGCTGGATGTGACAGAAAGCCCTAAATCTGACAGCAGAGGAAGAGCTGCTCCTTCCTCAGGAAAGCCTGGCCACTGTGCTGGGTGCTGATACTGCTGCAAGCGTGCAGGACTGCTGTGAACTGCCCATCCCCTCTTCCTGACCCCAGTCATAGCAGCTGTCTCTCCCAGCATGGGGCTCGGGGTACCACACCATTCCCCATGCTGGGCAATGCTGGAGGAAGGTCCTTTTCACAGGAAAAGGAAGTGTTGGGGTCAGGAGCAAGCCACTTCAGGTCTGTCCCCTTCCTGTGTTGGTAACTGGTGTGGATCACGCTCAGACCTCTTCTGAATCAACTCTCAAGCTGCAAATTACCCTTCTGCCTCTTCTAGTACATATCATCACAGTGAAATTAATTTTCCATGAGAGAGTCAGCTGTTTCTTGATTAGAAGTGCTCTGAAAATATCAACGAAGAAATGATTACAGGAAGCTTTCAGTGCTCATTTATATAATTGGACTTTACCTCCCTGGTTGAAGTTGTTGCATCCACGCCTGGCTTGGGTGAGCACTTGCCCTCCTTGTTGCTTCTGAGCAGGGTGTTTGGGGTGCAGCATCCTGATGGGTGTAACCCTGTGCCTCTGCTCCAGCTGTAGCTATGATACCACAGTTTGCATGTGGTTAAATCCTAGCAGGGTTGACTTGTTCTTTAACAAACTAACAAGAATAATCTTAAGGCAATTATTTGGGTAAATGGATTCTTAAATTTATAATTTGTGGGTATTGAGGGTCTGCAGGAAAGTGGCAGGAAAACTGGTAGGACTTGTGGGACATCTCTCCCACCCATTCCTCAACAGCAGCTAAAATTGTTCTCCTGTCCTTGTCCTGCTTCTCAGCAGCAGTAGCCGGGGCTCTTATCACTGTGTTTGTGGTCTGAAGGGCAGCGTGCTCAAATGGAACAAAGGCAGAAGGCCAGTGTAATTTTCAAGATCATCCCATGTGATTAGATTAACAATATCTCACAACACAGGGAATTGCTTTCTGGCTGAACCTTGGTTTGGGCCGAGCTCACTGTGAGTGTGTTCCTCCACTGGCAGGGAGCAGCATGATGCCCAGCAGGGTGTTTGCCATCTCCTTCCTTCCTCCACCGGTGCTGGCTCCAGCACTGTGGCTCTGGAAATGACACCTTTTGGGTACAGGGGCCCTGGTATCTGTAAGATCTGTGCAATAAACTTAAAGTATGGCAAATTTGCTCATCAAAAGCAAAGTAAACTGAGGAGTTTTGAGTTGGGTATGGTGATTCCCAAACATTGGTCCAGACCCAGCCCTGGCCATGGTGGCCCCATTGAGCTAATTTAAGCACTGTGTGAGTTTGGGGAGTGAAATGTTTCAATAATGTTTTAAATCCGATTTTCTGAGCCGAATGAATTGCGTGTTCTGGATAAGCATGGGCTTTGTGAAGCTTATCTCATGGTGGTGGGTCGTTCTGGGGGCAGGAGAAGGAGGTCTCATCTCTGGGCTGGAGTTGGCATGGTCATGGGGATGGTTCTTGGTGTGGCTGCTTGGCAAGTTGGTGGCACAGCTCATCTGTCGCCAGGTATCTCTTCGATCATCTTACTAAAGGGGTTAATATGTGAAAAGGCAACTGCTGCCCGAAACAAAGCTGGTGTTGTTCGTGCTGGCGCTCCCCTGGGATGGTGGCTGCTGTAACAGTCTGTTCAGGATTCCCACTGCAGCTCCAGCCTGACCCAGCAAGCCGTGTCATGTGGCTGTGGCGAGGCCCTGCTCCGTCTGCCCGCCATGGAGCGGGGAACAAACGGTGCTTTCACTGCGCCCGGCAAACCTCCCTTGTCCTTAAATTAAGCAGGGATTGGATGCCGATTTGTGTCTCTCCTGTTCTTTCATGCTTCACCAAACCTGGTTCCACTTTACCCAGCGAGTAGAAGGCATAATGAAGTATAAAGCTACATTAGTTGTTCAGCATCAGTGGGTTGTGCTTTGCCACCGAGTCAAACTCCATGCAGGCTGGAGGGTGCAGCTTGCTGCCCCCCCTTCCCTTGTCAACATCCCAGTCCTGATAACATTTTGAGTGGCTTCAGCTGCTCTTTGCTTCGTGCAAAGAGAAGAAAAGCTGTGCCCCATCTCTTGATGAACCTTTTGGTTTTTGGAGAGGTAGCTGGGCAGTCTTTGCCCTTCACTATTTGCTGATGGCCAGGGTGAGGCTGTGTGGTGCCACTCTCCCTTATGAGTCTGTGCTCTGCTGTGCTTGCTTGGCTTTGGAGGATGCTGTTCCTGTCACTGGACATACTGGCTTGTGCTGCCCCATGGTAGAGCTTCACAGTGCTTCTGGCTGCGGCTTGGCGGGGGTGCTGTCTTTGGAGCACAGTGTTATCAATGTGTTCTTAGGAGCTGCACACACCAGGCATCACCCTAAAGATGTTGCCTTTGCAACCAAGAGACAGAGCTGGAGGGTGGGCTGGTGAGCTGAAAAAGTTGCCCAACTTCTACATCTTGTGGTCATGTGGGCAGTGTGCCCTCTGCCTGGTCTGACCAGACAGGTCAGTCTGGAGCTGCCCTCTGCATTCTGCCTGAGACCCCAAGGCTGTGCCAGCCTGATTGCATCACTCACTTATTCACCACTAACTCTAAATAGCCCATTTCCAATAATTTTTTTTTTTCCCCCCAGGGACTTCCATTTCTGTAAGTCCTGGTTGGCAGCTGCTTGACAAAGCTGGGGCTGTGATGGGAGGGATGCTGGGGCTGGACCACTGGTGCTGAAAAGTGATGTGGTTTCATGTTGAGCTCCAAGCAGGAAATGAGTCGGAGTGTGAACATATGAAGGTTTCAGGCTGAGTGTGAGGGCTTTGCATGGGGGATTTCAGCTACATTTGTTTCTGGCCTGTGGTGCCACATCAGAATGCCAGCTTTTTCCTGAGCCTCATCCCCTGGGGATTCTCTAGAGCGAATTCCTCATCTTTCTGAGCAGGAGCAGCTCTCACTGCCTCTCACTGTCATTGCACCAGGAGTATCTTGCCAAGAAATTGCACTAGAGTTTGTTTTGTAGTTGTGACTGACCAACTCAGTGGTTACTCTGGGTTGTAGAGTTGGCCCCAGAAGAGGCTTGTGAGCTGAGGGTGCAGCTTTGGCTGAGGCAGCTCCTGCTTGTTTCTGGTGTAACCACTGGCTTAAGGTGGTGTCACTGGCTCCACCACGAAGGGTACATGCAGGAGAAGGGAGAGGCTGGAAGTAAGCATTTAAAATGGCATTTCAAGCCATTTAGTTGTCAAGCACTTAATGCAGCTGACCCCCTTATTTCTGAAAATCTGATGATTCCATGCCTTGGAGATAGGCTGGGCATGGGCAGCACCTGGGCATGGCATGGGGCTCTGTTGCCCTTTCAGATAATTATTTCTGTGAAAACAAAATACGTTTGGGATTGGGAAATGCATCTGGGCGGTTTTTCTGGAGGCTGACTTAAGCTGTGGGTCTAAGAGGGACTAACAGGGCAGGGAACATTGGGGGCAGTGCATCAGTATGAGTGGTGTTTGGGGGGACCCTTGCTCTCTTGTAGCAGTGCCACCTCCAGGCTGCCCTATGTGAATTGTGCTCCCAGTGACTGCAGCAATGATTGTACATTCCTGGCATTGCTGGCTGCCACTCTCCAGCTATTACAGCTTGTGATAAGCCTGCTGTAGAAATAACCTGTCTATTATGGATGTTTCCTGACATTTCATCAGTTGCTACCCCCCTCTGTGGAGAGTATCTGTTGTTTTCTTGGCCTGGTGCCCTTTTCATCCCTCCTGGAGTGTCTTTTGACCTGTTCTGGGTTTTTTTTAATTACTAGTGCAGGATTTGCTTTCTAGATCTTCTCTCTTCCCTATTTTCAAATCAAGATTTTTTTATTTTTTTCCCCCCTTCATTCTTAAACCTAAAACTTCACTGCAGGGGGGCTGTGGCTGGCACTGAGAAGCAGAGGGCTACTGTGGTATCCATCCATGTGGTGGCTGTCCTGCAATCCCATGGGTGCTGCTGGTGACACTGAGCTGTGTCATTTGCTGTTTGCTTTGGGGCCTCTCCCTGCCAGTGCCAGGTGTCAGTTTAAACTGAAACCGAAGCAGGCTCAGCATGAGTGGTGCCAGGGCATGGGGTCATTGTGAGAGGAGGTGGGAAGAAACCTGCCTGGGGGGGGGCAGGAGACTGGCCCTGGGAACCCAGGAGGCTTGTGCTGCTGCCTGCTCTGGGCTGTATGGATTGTTGATGGGCTTGGGGACTGACAAGGGAAGGTTTTTTTTGTGGTGCCTCTGCCAAGCCAATATCAGCCCTTGGTGCTGCAGTCTAGGAACAAATGCCCTTTCCAGGTGTGAGCTCAGTTTCCTGTTACAATGATATTTCCTAATGAAACCTCCCTGGGCAGCAGAAGGTACTGCTGTTTAAGCTGCAATGCTGCATTACAGGCTGTGTTGCCAGGTCTAGCTGGGTGCACTCCCCTCATTAACCAGCCAGGTTTCCAAATGCACCTTACACCTCCACTTCCTGACTCTGTGCCCTTCACATGCAGCTTGGGCATCCTCCTGGCAGGAGGGAGCTGAAACGAAACAGAAGGCTGGGAATGGTTCCAGAAGGCTTCTATTTCCTACAAAAGCTGGTGCTTATGGAAGTATTCTTTTTTTTTTCCCTTCTTACAGTGAACACCTACCTCTTCATGATGCAAGCCCAAGGCATCATGATTCGTGAAAACATGAGAACAATAGGAGCTCAGGTGTACGAGCAGGTGGTCCGCAGTGCCTATGCCAAGAGGAACAGCAGTGTCAATGACTCAGGTATTTCTTGAGTAATTCCAATGAAAGGTTTTGTTTCCATTGGAAATTGAGATGACCTGAACCACTCTTGTTTGAAGGAATCAATTTATACTGGTAAATTGCAGGGTGAGAACTTTGATTAATTGGTTTACTTTTATTTTATAG